>JAOTAZ010102805.1:0-10497 GCA_025629785.1 Erythroxylum oxycarpum
TTGGTCGTTAGCTCACTCATCAAAGTCCCTACTATGGACTTGTCAGCTATATCTGATTGGGAGTATTCTTTAAGCTTTAACATGAACTCCTTTGCATTATCTGTCTTAGGCATTGACGGCTTTACATTTTTTGCGATTGTCATTCGCATCAAATTCAAGCTCAGCGTGCTAGACCATTCCCAAGCCTTATAATAAGACTTGTCAGCTTCAGAACTAGTCTCAGTTATGGTTGTAGGCCTTATGTCTGAAACTATAGCTAAGTCCAAATCCATTACACCCAGTTGAAATTGGATTTGTTCGGACCAATCCCTATAGTTCAAACCATTGAACTTGATCAAGTCATTGCCTAAGATGAACAAACTAGTAGATGATGCACATATAACATATAGTCAATACAGTAATCCTTTGAGTAAACCTAAATGGATTCAAACTAACTAATAAACTTTGATTATATATGCATTTAAATTCTCCTTTGGGTGAAATTTAAATACATAGACCTAGCCTATTATGATGCATATATAATACTTTACTATAATGGACAATCAATCATATTACTGTCAATATGCATGCTATCTTTGGATATACAATCATATTAACTAAATATGTTGATAAATTCCCTTTAATGTCATTAATTATAAGCAATGGTCCACCTTTGGGTGACCTCCTAGCGTTATAATTAATAATCTCAATGATTCAGTTCAACCTTTATGCCATTTTAGCATCATATCATATTGAACAATTAAAATATATCACAATTAAATGATTAAAATTTTCAAGCTTGGCCACTTTGGTGACTAAACAAGCTTTCCATGCAATAAACATTTAATTGGACAATTATCATATATGACAAAATTTAATTTAACTAGTTTGGTCACTTTGGTGACAAGCAAACTATTCTAAATGTCTATAATGTCATGTATTACATTCAACATATACTAGGAAAATTTAATTCCAACTATTACATAGTATAAAATATTCAAAGTACCAAAGAAATATATAATATGGCACTAATTTTCAAATTTATATTATGTATAAATCAATTATTATAATTGGGTCATAAATATTTATTAACTCAATATAACCTTTGGGGCCTAAAACTTAACAAAAATTAGCCTAGAAATCATTTTCTGGGCTAGAAGCCCGTGCTGCACGCGCCAGTCGTCTGTCACATGAAGCATGCGCCAGACGCTGCACCATTGTCTTCCTTCGGCGATGGTTGAGGATGGTTTCTCTTCAAAATGAAAATCGTCCCAAGCCTTTACTAAATGCATTCATGGAGGATCGATGTTGCCGAAAGTTCATATTTTATTTAAACAATCAACCCATAACCGGTTTCCTTTTCTTTCCACCATTAAAACCGCAAATAACAGTCCAGAAACGCAACAAATATACTCATAAACTTGAAGCAAACCTTTAGTTTTAAGAACCATACATTCATGACCATTATGTTTCGGTGAAACAGTGAGAATGCTATCAACATCCGAAAGATTGTATCATGTTTATGTTCTGTATTTCTTTCATGGCACTGTATCTAAGAAAGGTATGCTATTATAAATACGAAAAAATATTATAATCACAGAGGATGGTCTTCAAAACGAAAACTTTACGGTTTTGAGGATTTGCAATTCTCATACAAAACCTACGGAATCATTCATAACGCTAGAACACAAATAATGCATCAACTGTAGAAACATATACGGTAGAAAATACCGTAGAAAACAAATCATGCAATACACGGCTCTGATACCAATTGTAAAATCTATGTATGGATCGAATGATTTGTGTACCTGTATCCATGATTGTTATTTGTAAGATGTTGATTTCTTTGAAACTGTTTTATTTTCTCTCGTCTTCTTTCTGTAGCAAATTCTTCAATGGTTCAGAATGCATATCATTCAATAAGTTGTTTCAACGTATATAGTATCACCAACGGATATGTCCTTTGATAAGTGGAAGAGAGAAGAAAAAGGTCTTTGACCTATTCTATAATATCCTATAACCATTATCTTGGGTGTTTTTAATTGGATTCAAATTTATAAGTGACATGGGACATAAAATAGTATAACAGATATGAGTGAGTGGTGGCTAGGTACCTGCCCATGGAGTAGATACTGGGGCATCCCGAGTCCTGGGAATCTCTTATGCCGATAACTAGGTATCGAGATATCCTGAGTGTCGATGGCTAAGTATGGGAGTAGTAATGAAATGAAAATTGAGAAATCAAAGTACCTTGTGTCGATATTTATACATTTCATTACGTTTTCACTAATGAGAGATTGTGTTGAGATAAGCCGACAGAATTCTAACCCTTGAAGAAAATCTGAAATCAGAGGCTCTTAACTTCTATTATTGATTTGAACCATGAAAATAGAAGAAAGCTGCAAATTCTGAAACATGAAACTATTCCATACAATTCGATACAATTCAAACAACACAATTCGATACAAGTAACTTGAAACAATTCGATACAATTCAAGGAACATTTACCCTATACAAACATTTATCCATTTCTGTCATCTCATAAGGTTGTAACTCAATTCAAGCAACACAAATTTCTATATGTTTCAGTTGGTAAAAGATAAATACAAGACGAACAACTACAAACGAATAATATTTTCCAAATGACCCCAAGAGAAAGAAGGACTTACCACTTTGAGAAGAAGTCCTGTAATTCAAGTTTCAGAATGAGAGAAGATTGGTGTAGCTTTAATGCAAGTTTCCTCCCAGCAACAATGCTTTTGGTGTTTCTACCAAAGCAGAAAAGAGGAAACAACAGACAACATGAATAAGAAGAAACAAAGATGCATTAATTTATATTCAAATGAAAGATCTCAACATGAACTTCATGGTAAAACAGATCATGACCTAACAGATCTAAAACAGATTATAACAGATCTAAAGACAGCATATTCAATGATGCAGTACTACATGGAACTTATGGCAAGTCCTACCTCGACATTTCGATAATCAAATCAAGTGTGACCCCTAACAAGGAAATAGTGAGTAAGATTTAAGTTTAGATATAGATTTACAATCCAAATATCAGATGCTAGAACCTCAAACGAATCAGTTAAATAGACGGTACCTATCGGATGAGAACGAAAAGCATATCGATAAGGAGAGAGAGAGAGAGAGAGGGTCACCCAACTCTGGGTTAATAATTAGAAGATGCGATCCAAAGCGGAAGATAAAAACTTTCAGCAAAATGGGAAGGATCGAGGTAAATAAGCAAACATCCCAACCAAAAAAAGAAAAAAATTTGAAACTTTAACCATAGCAGCCGAATTGACAAGACCAAACTAAACCCAAAGCTTTCGTAACAAAGACAGATATCCTAAAAGTGGTAACAAAAGAGAAGAATGTACAAGAAAAGGAAGTTCATACCGTGTTAGCAGTGGAGATGAAGCCGCACGAAGGAGGTTGTTCAGTGGAGTCAGTTGTTTTAGGTTTCATGGGAGACGCTACAAGGAGGCTAGTTTCGACTTTTGACAATGTTGTCCGACGGACATCTCTTCTCTGTACCTCATTTTTATCTTGGACACAAATTTCTGTCCTTGTCCACTGAGGACAGGACAGGACAGAAATTTTCGAAGACAGCAAACAAACACGGTTACGGACAAAACTTTTGTGTCCTTGTCCACTGTCCTCACCCATGAGGACAGTAACCAAATGTGGGGTAAAAAAATAAAAGAGCAAGACACTATCTTAAGCTTTAATATAATTAAATTCCTATACTTAAAGAAATAAATTTAATTTATAAACACGCATAAATTAAATTCATCTCATTTTTATGTTTCAAACTGTGCGAAATCGAATTCAACCCTTTCCAAACGGGCTGATATATATATATATAAAGATTCTTTCTTTATCAACGAAAAGAAGAAAAGTTTCGTCTTCAAACTAACCTTGGATTTGTTGGTGGTCGCTTGTCAAGCTACATTCTCTCTCTGTAGCTCCACTGGTATGCGGTTCTTTGACATGAGGTTCATGTTTTTCATTAGTCACTCGATTACCCACTATCGGGTTTCCCTTGGAATTGTATCTTATTTCAATCTCATTGTTCTCTCCGAATTCTTTAGTTGCAATCTTTTGGGATAAAAGCGACAATGGATCATGTTTGTCTTTTTCTTTCTCTTTAGAAGCAGACGTTTAATACAAAAAAGTTATTTGTTATATTAAAGTCTCAACAGATGATTATGTTTTACAAATTCAGTTCTTGCTTTTCCATTGTATTGTGCGTTTGTGCTTTTCTATTTCCCAAGTTCGAGGCTTTAATGAGACTGATGTGAGGGCAATTGTTGTTGTGCTTTTGTAGCTCGGAACGAGAAAATAATTTGTTCTGCCTCAACGTAGATCATCAATGGTGGAGCAACTAGTACATAAACCGTGTGCAAGTAGAAAAACTTCCAACCAACGTTCTAGTGAGCATGACACTCAAGGCAAAGTTCTTCATCTTACAAATACAAATAACATCTCACATTCTGCTGAAATAAAGAAATCAGCACTGGTGGAAAGAAGATCTAGCCCAAGACTCAAAAACATACCTGAAGACAGAAGACCGTACTATGGCAGTGATAGGAGCAGGTTTTCAGATGTTCCTAAATTTAATGTTTCTGATGAACAAACTCAAGGCAGTAATCAGAAGAGGCAATCGGATTCTCACAGAAGTAATAGTGGTACAAAAAGACCTAAAGTTGATTGCTTATCGCAAGAACGCCTAAATGAGGCAGGAAGTGACATAAAACGAAGAGTTACTGAAAGAGATGATGTCCATGAGTCTTCTACTGTTGAATGTGATGGTACAAATATTCTAGACATAAAAGATAGTGCTTATTTGAGATGGACAGACTATGAGAGTTCTCTAGCCAATAGCATGCACCAAAGGGCTGAAACAAGAGTAAAGGAAACACTGAGGACTTTTAACAAGTATTACCTTCACTTTGTTCAGGTGAGCATATTACTATGTATATTTTATGGAATTTTAGTCATTATCTGTTTCAAAGTATTTGATTCAGGCCCGTGTAAGAAGGATAGAAATCCATATTTAAGTTTATTACTATCCACACTCAAAGACTGGTTTCTGCTTCTGCAGGAAGAGGAGCAGAGATGCAATAAGGTAGGGATTCACGATCTGCCAATAGCAAATCGTACACGAAGCATGAGGCTTTACCTTTCACTGTTCCTGAAGAATCCAACTAAATACTACCCACTTTTGTTAATTAATGTCGCAGCTTTAGAATTTTTTTTTTGATCTGGCAGATTTAACTTTTGAGATGTGATCTTTTCATATCCCATTAACCTCATTGATTACCTTTGGGTTAAATGAGGATAGCTTTTGGATGGCCTAGTCTCCCTTTCTCTTCCTTTTGGTTGAATAGTGCAGCAGATGGTTTGGATAATGCAGTCCCCATGGCTATTGGTTGGCATCTTATATAACACCAAATATGCTAGAGATCCTGGTTTTTATTACCTATTTTATCAGCTCCTCTTATCAATAATTATAGAAATCAACTAACATAGACTATATCTATTTGTCGTATTGAATTAATTGCTATCCAGCACAGGCCTTTTTGATTGGAATAATTTTGTCTCCAAGTGAATCGTTTTACTAGCTATCACTAAGGGATTACTGTTTGAAATAAAGAGACAGTCTCGTGATATGTTTTGGTAGCTGATGCTCAAATTTTTTGTTAGGGTTAACATGTTGATAGCATAGTTCTGTTTTTCTGTCTTTTTGCAAGCTGTACAATATTAAGAAGTATGCTAGTGTTAGTTTTCTGATCAATGTGAATAATATTTTCAGAGTGGGAATTCAAGTGCTGATGCTAAGCGATCTACAAAACGACCTGATCTGAAGGCAATTACTGAGGCAAGATGATATTTGTCTCACAAGTTTTTGTCATGTTGAGTATTGAAACCTTTTTGTCTTACCCATGAAAGCAAACTTTTGAAACTCTTGCACGTATATTTCTCTATTGCTGGCTGGTAAATAAGACTAGCTAATCTGCTTTTACTTGATCATAAAGCATCAAAGGTATCACTTATTAGGCACATCTGTCTATATCTCAAGCTAATAGCATGGCAAGCTGCTTCTTGGTTGTGGTTATTGTTTCATAAAGTTGCATGTTATCCTCTATCGCATGTGCATCATGTCATATTTTCTGAAGGGGCCAGAATTCTGCTATCTGCATATCTATTTCTGAAGAAAGAAGTAATCTTTTTTCATATTTTGCACACAAGTGCCTTTGAATAAATACACAAGTCCTAGCTTAATTTAGGTAGCTAAAATATTTCCTATTTACAACAATATCCCCTATTTACAGCAATTTCCTAAAGTAAATATCAATGATATCCTCTTGTTTCTTATTTTATGATTAGGAAATAATTTCTCCTAAATCACTGTTCTAATTTTTATCACTCCCCCTCAAGCTGGTAGGTGCATAGATGTCTTGCATTCCCAGCTTGCTTATAACATCTTGAAATTGTGCATTTGCCAACCCCTTAGTCAATACATCTGCCATTTGTTTGACAGTGGGAACGTATGGGGTGCAAATAAGCCCACTTTCCAATTTTTCTTTAATGAAATGCCTATCAATCTCAATGTGTTTAGTTTTGTCACGTTGTACTGGGTTGTAAGCAATACTAATAGCCGACTTATTATCACGGTAGAGCTTCACAGGTCCTTGCCACCTAACTTTCAAATCATTCAGGATGATACGAATCCACAAGAGCTCACATATACCGTGAGCCATAGCTCTAAACTTTGCCTCAGCACTTGATCTAGCCACAACTGATTGCTTCTTACTTCTACAAGTGATAAGATTGCCCAAAAACATAGTGCAGTCCCTAGTAGTTGACCTTCTATCAATGCTTGAACCTGCCCAATTTGCATCCGTATAAGCTTCAACTATTTTATTGTCATTTTTCTTAAACATAATCCCTCTGCCAGGGGTAGTTTTAAGGTATCTCAATACCCTACACACTGCTTGAAGATGGACATTTTTAGGTTCTTGCATGAATTAACTAATTACACCTACTGCATATGCTATGTTAGGCCTGGTATGTGACAAATAAATTAGTCTTCCCACTAGTCTTTGATACCTCCCCCTGTCAAGCCTCACTTAGTCTATGATTCTGTTCTATATGTGTATCAATTGGTTTGCACCCCATCATTCTAGTTTCTTCTAGAAGATCCAGAATATACTTGCGTTGGGACAGAAAATTCCCTCTTTCGAACGTGCTACTTCTATAATTTAATAAATAGAGTGTGATCTCCTTGACTTTGCTTGTACTTCATTTCTAGAATAGCCGTTGTGAATCTCCCAAACCTTGCCCGAGGAGATTGTTTAAGGCCATACAAGGCTTTCTTTAATTTGCATACTCTATTTCCAAACTTATCTTCAAATCCTAGAGGGGCTGTCCCGTACACTTCTTCATTTAGATTACCATGTAAAATGACATTCTTTACATCAAATTGTTGCACACTCCAATCAAAATTAGCTACCAAGGATAACAGTATACGTATAGTTTTCATTTTTGCTACTGGGGCAAAAGTTTCAAGATAATCAACCCCATAAGTTTGAGTATACTCCTTAGCTACTAGCCTTGCTTTATACCTTTCCAATGAACCATCTGCTTTATATTTAATTGTGAATACCCATTTACATCCTTCTGGTTTATTTCCTTTTGGTGAATCCACTATTTCCCATGTTTGATTTGTTTGATTCTTAATTAATGCATTCATCTCATCATCCATGGCATTTTTTCAATTCCCATCCCTAAGTGCCTCATCAAGTGTTTGTGGTGTGGAACTTGAATTTATTTTTGTAAGAAAACATTTATGGCTTGTAGAACATTTGTCAAGTGAAGTTTAGTGTGAAATTGGGTATTTAGTGCATGTTCATGTGCCCTTCCTAAGAGCTATAGGGACATACAAATCATCAAGTTCAGGGTTTTGTATTTCAGTACTTGATTCCGGGTTAGATCCTTGAGCCTACTCTGGTAAGGTTTGGACAGTATCCCTTCGTGAGTAGACTAAGAGAGGCTTGTTAGGGATAGGTGCACTATTTTTTGAGGTATCTGACTTGGCACTTTCTGCCTTATTTTGGTCAGATTGGTTAGGTGGTGTAGGGACAGTAGTGGCTGACTCAATCTGTGTATTTGGGAAAAGATAAATCAAGTAAGAAGTTAGTCTCCCTATACTTATCTTCCGCAGAATTCCCCAACTCCCGATGAAGATAAGTATTAGGGAAGAAAGATTGACTCTCAACAAATGACACATCCTTGGAAATGAAGAATTTATGTGAGGGACGATGAAAACATTTATACCCTTTTTGTGTAGGAGAGTAGCCAACAAAGATGCACTTTAGGGCTCGTGGGTCAAGTTTTCCTCTATTGTGAGAATGAATATGAACAAAACTAACACATCCAAACTCCCTTGGAGTTAGACTATTTATATCAAAGTGGGGGAAGAAATTATGGAGCATTTCTATCGGTGTTTTGAACTTCAGAGGTCGTGAAGGCAACCTGTTTATCAAGTGAACTCCAGTGCCTATCCCCAATAGTATTTAGGGACATTCATTTGAAAAATGGATAATGCCTTCTTACACTCAGCCACCCCATTTTGTTGAGGTGTATCAACACAAGATGAAAAATGGATAATGCCTTCGTGTTGAAAAAAAGAAGAATAATGTTTGATTAAAGTATTCCTGGGCATTATCACTCTTGACCCCTTTTATGCTCACCCCAAACTGGTTTTTTATCATATGAAAGAAATTAGGAAAAATCTCACTGACCTTTGATTTGTTTTTCATGAGAAAGCCCCATGGGACCCTTGTGCAATCATCAATAAAGGTAACAAACCATTTAGCTCCTGACATATTAGGTATCCTTAGAGGTAATATATTAGAATGAATCAAAGTAAAAGGAAATTCAGATTTATTATTGCTCAAAGGAAAGGAAGTATGACAATGTTTGGCAAACTCACACACATCACAATGGAAACTGTTAGGATCATTGTTTTTAAACAAATTAGGAAACATGGTTATCAATAAACTAAAAGAAAGATGACCTAAACGATAATGGTGAAGCCACATAGGGTTAAGAGTATCTCTGGTCATGAAAGTCAATGAGGAATGTGAGGTTTTGTCTCCACTATTAGATTTGAGAATGTAGAGTCCATCCTTTTCCATAGCATGCCTAATCATCTTCCCCGTTTCCTGATCCTGAAATACACAATAATTAGGATCAAAGATGACAAAGCAATTCAAATCTCTTGTAAATCTTTTAATGGACAAAAGATTGGCATAAAGTTTGGGAACATATACTCTTTTCAAGAGAAGATTAGGGGACATAGGAATGGTTCCTTAACCTGCAATAGTAGTAAGAGTGCCCTCTGCAACTTTGACTTTTCGGCTATTAGGACAGGGGTTATAAGAAATAAAAGAATGATGATAGGTAGTCATATGGTCTGTATCACCTGAATCTACGACCCAAGAATCCCTAGGAGACACTAATGAGGCACTAAGAGCATGAGAATTAGAAAAATCACCTGATTGGGCTAATGAACATGATGCACCAACACCTTCCAGAGAATTCAGAATGCTCTTTAGGCGCTCAATCTCTTCTTTGTTAAGTCCTCTTGGTTTTGATCTAGCTTGATCAGAATATCCAGAGTTTGTAGATTCAGTGAAGTGGGCTTTGGCCTGTCCATCCTTGTTTGCCCCTTCTTTCCGTGCTTTCTGTGGCTTCCCATCTAACTTCCACCAGGTCTCTCTAGTGTGACGAGGCTTCTTACAAACACTGCACCAGTCAACTTCCTTATTTTGAGGATTCTGTTGGTGGTGGTTAAGGGCCTCTTTGTTGGTTTTCATAGAGATAAATGCTGAGCTGTCAGCAGATTTGGATTCCAACGTCACAATTCTCCGGCTCTCTTTTGCCCGGATGACTGAAAAGGCCTCATTCAAAGACGATAAAGGGTCTTTACCAAGTATTTGAACCTGAAGTTGGTCAAATTCAACATTAAGACCTGCTAAGAATTTGAAAATTCTTTCCCTTTCTACAAATTTTTGTAATTTGACACTGTCATCACTGCACTGCATTTTAAAATTTTGATAATGATCCAACTCAAGCCAAAGACTCTTCATTAGATTGTAATATTCAGTGACAGAGTGCATACCTTGCTTGATAGATGAGATTCTAGTCTTAATCTCATAAATTAAAGAGGCATGATTTACTTTTGAATAAGATTGAGTAACAGCATCCCATATCTCCTTAGCAAATGAGAGGAACATGTAAGCGCGTCTAATGTCTGGTTCCATAGAGTTCCAAAGCCATGACATGATTAAGGATATATATATCCCAAGCCTCAAACTTGGGATCCGAAGCAGCAGGAGCAGGTCCTAATAGGTGAGAAAGCTTTCCCTTGCCCTTAAGGAAAGTCTTAACCATTTGTGACCAGTGGAGGTAGTTTTTACCATTGAGTTGGTAAGATGGAAA
>JAOTAZ010102817.1:0-10497 GCA_025629785.1 Erythroxylum oxycarpum
TAATAGAATGGTGAAGTATATAGTTATGTGGATACGAAGTCAATGTGGATCGTTTATTTGTACAAATAACTTTTTTTCTTATTTAATCTTTTTGCATATTAATGTTTACCATTCTTAATATATATATACATTGCCCCCCCTGAAACAAATTCCTGGCTTTGCCACTGCTCGGTTCCCTTACCCAGACTTTCCATTTTGCCTTCTTTCCCTAACCTTAACTTCATCCAAAATGTGAACCTAAACCTTCAAAACCCCCTTCGAAGATTTCGATATCTGCTTCTATATCTGTACAAAAGCAATCGTCATCGTCCTCTGTGACTATTCTTTCAACAAAACCAGTGCTATACTCTAACCCTCAAGAGCTTGCAAATGCTGGTTTACAAGCTTCAGAGAAAACCCAACTACCTAAAACATGAAAACCAATTGTCTCATAAATGGTGGAGGAGTCCATGGATGGAAAGGCCTTGGCCTACTACCCTCTAGAGATAAAGGACGACCAGAGATCTTTATTATTCCCCAACTAGAGCTAGTACGGAAAAGCTTTTGGTTTAACATAAACTATGATTATGTGTTCGAACAAATTTTTGTTTAAATTTGATTCAGAGGGAGGGATGAACTCAGTTTTGGAGAAGGGTCCTTAGCATATCCAAGGAACACCTTTATTTTTAAAGAGATGGAGTTTGAATGCTGGTGAGCAGGAAGAGGTTAGGTATGCTCCAGTGTGGACTAGGCTTCATAACGTTCCATATGAATACTAGAATAATGAGGGGTTAGGCCGAATTGCTAGTTCAGTGGGGAAACCACTTTTAATGGATACTCAAACAACAAAGATGTCTAGGGTTCTGTATGCCCGAATGTGTGTAGAAGTAGATCATTGGCCTTCGAGTTTTCAGTTGGCTACTTATAACAAAGACAAACAATTAACTTTTAAGGAAGTTCAGATAGAGTATGAATGGAGACCTGAACAACACACACAAAAGCATGAGTGGAGGCCTACAGGTCGTCTTTTTTAGACTGAGATGTAACAGGATATGGGCACGGAAAAGGCTTCACAATCAGTAAAACAACAAATGGAGATTGGTCAAGAGCAAGTCCTTGAGGAGGCATAGCAAAGTCCTATTGATAAAAGACCTTCAGATGTCCCAACTGATCAAAGTAAGGGAAACGGAGTTTAGGAGAATCCAAATGATATAAAAGGGTGCCTTACAGATGCTGACCCCCCTGTTGTGAATAAATCAGGTAACACCCTTACTTTTCTTAAATTTGGTTTGGTTCCTACTAATTCAATTGAGGTCTTATAAAGTCCGAGTCATCTTGATGGTGAACAGGGGGAGTTTACTATTAAGGAAGAGTAGGAAATCTAGGAGAAAACCTAAGTCGTAGGCCTTTAGTGTAGTTTTATTTTTTATGGCTTTAATTTTTTGGAATATTAGGGGTCTTAATAATTCAAAAAAACAGTTAGCAGTGAAGTCCTAGCTTAAGATGTTGTCGGGTTCTTTTGTCTGGTTGATTTAAACTAGGATTAAGTCTCCTTCCCTTTTGAATAACATGTGCTCTTCCTTATTTCCTAGATGGCATAGTTATAGTAATTTAGCTCAGACTTCAAATGTAAGGCTAGTGTTAGCCTGGAATCCAAACTGTTACATATGTTCTCCTGTTGTTACTACTGATTAACTGATTCCTATGGAGGTGACCCCTCTTAACAATACTTCCTCCTTTTTTGTAACTTGTGTGTATGGCTCTAATAATTATAATAACAGAAAGTTCCTCTGGTCTACCCTTTCTAATATCAAGTTAAGTGTTGGCAGTCATCTGTGGGTTATTGCTGGAGATTTTAATGTTATTTTATATTCTCATGATGTTGAGTCTCTTAGTTTCTCGGCTCTTATTGGTATGAAGGACTTTAGAAAGTGTGTTGAGGATTGTATTTTTGTATGATTTAAACTCTAGTGGTCCTAGTTTTACTTGGACCAATAAACAATCAGATGACCTCTTTATAACTATGAAGTTAAATAAAGCTCTTGTTAATTCAGCTTGGAGTTCTTGTTTTCCTAGATCCTATCGAGTGATTCAAACTCCTAACATCTCTGACTATTCTCCTGTGGTGATTAGGTCTAGCTAACCATTCGAAAATATTTTCTCTGTTTAGGTTTTCCAACTTTTTAGTTTCTCAAGTCTGGGGAACTTCAATGTTCTGTGTGGTCTCTAAGCTTAAATTAGTTAAAATGCGTTCAAGTCTTTAAACTCTAATTAGGGAGGTGATTTGAATGTTAGAGTTGCAACCTGTCAAGCTTCCCTTAATAATATCCAAGATCAAATGCGGCAATTGTCTAATGTGCCTCATCTGGATGCCCAGGAAATGAGGTCATTACTAATTGGATTAAAGCTTTAGGGGATCAGGAGATGTTTTATAAACAATGTTCTCATATTAAGTGGCTCAGAGAAGGAGATAGGAATACCAAATTCTTTCATAATTCTATTTTGTCAAATAATAATAGGAACATCATCCATTCTTTACTAATGGGTACTGATCATAGGATTGTTGATTTTGAAGATATCCAAAAACAGTTCCTAGGTTTTTTTTTCAGGGCACACTTGGGAACAAGAAAGATCTACTCTCCCCTAGAGAGTATGTGACAACTCTTTTCCTCCTCTTATCCTTGAAAATCTTAGAATCAATCTCATAATTGAAGTCTCAATGCAAGAGATTAGGGATGTTTTTAACTCCTTTAACCCAAATAAGGCTCCTAGTCTGGATGGTTTTAATGGTATCTTTAAGCAAACATGGCATATTATTGGGTATGATATTCCTCTGGCCATCCAATATTTTTTCAGATATGGGAAGCTTCTCAAAGAGCTAAATGATACTTTTATTTCTCTTATCCCTAAGATAGATCACCCTTCCATTGTTTATGATTTTAACCAATTTCCTTCTGTAATATAATTTACAAGGTAATTTCGAAAATCATGGTAAATAGGCTTAAAGATTTGCTCCCTTACATAATCAGCCCTAGTCAAAGTGCTTTCATTAAGGGTCACCGAATAGGGGACAATATCCTGCTGGCTCAAGAGATTTTGAAGAATTATCACCTTTTAAATAATCATAAGCGTTTTGCTTTTAAAATTGGTTTGAAAAAAGACTATGATTCTATTCACTAGGATTTCCTCCTAAATGCGCTCTTAGTTGTAGGTTTTCCTCTAACTTACATTAAGTGGATTGAAGAGTGTATCGCCTCTCCTTCGTATATCACCTCTCCTTCGTACTCCATCTTAATCAATGGATCTCCTTCAATTTTTTTTGTGGTAAGTCAGTTTTAAGACAAGGGGATCCTTTATCTCCTTATTTCTTTATTCTTTGTATAGAGGTTCTCTCTAGGAGTATGGATGCGTCTATAGCTCGTAGTGACACTTTTAAATACCATTGGAGGTGTACAACTCTTAAAATCTCCCACTGTAACATCTATGGGTGATATCTGAGTATGTGCCCCACATGGGTAGTGTACTAGAACACTCAATCAATCAAAAATCAGTAAATATATATTTTTTGAAACCACAAACATAGTATGCGAAAATAAATTCTCAAAAGGGCCCACTTTATTCTGTAAATATTTGTCAAATCATCAAAATTTCGTTAATCACTAGGGCCCATTCTAGAAACAAAACACTCACAATCATAATGTCAATACAACATGATTACTTTTGCATACACATTGTATAATAATTTCAAAAAACATTCCCTAATACAAAATTTGTGAAAAATACAATTCAGTATGAAAATAAGAACTACAATGCAGAAGTGAACTAATCCTGACATTTATTCCTCACTTGAATGCTGTAGGGATACTCCCATTAGTCTAACAGGGTATTATTTTGATCTAAAAAAATATTTGCAAATTTTGAGTAAGTTTTGCGAACTCAGTGAGTGACCATCATTGATGGCTCACCCAGTCACATAACACATATTTCACATTCACAAGATTTCACATTTCACATTCAAATACACTTTAATCATTCATATTATGCATATGTAGTGCGCATGAGACTCACTTTCTATTTTGCTACTTTGTTGTGATCGAGTGTCTGAACTGTCCCATACAGTGTTCATTGATAACTGTCCCTTATCCTCTTGGGAGATATAGGACTCATTAAATGTTGAGCCTAAAGCTCTGATTCACTTTTGAGTTCGAAGCTCATTTTTACTCGTTGAGCTTTAAGCTCTGATCGATGGCTACTCTGGTCACAACAACCATTATGTTTCATGTATTCATGAAATGAAATGCATCAGACACATTTTCATGACCCATATTCATATATCATCGGACTGTAGTTCGGCATTCAACATTAGAGTTGAGCATCACTTTTCATTTACATGCAAATGCACATTCAAAACATATTTATCATCAGACCGTGGTCTAGCATTTAACAATCATATTATGTACACTTATTTCATCTCATTCACATACAGGTAGCACTTCAATATTTCATTAATACATCACATTCAATGGACCTTCTGTCTAGAAACTAACACAATCAATCATATTGACATAATCATTCAGTAGTCAATCAATACAAAAATTCAACAAAACAAACAATGAAATGAGACCATCTAGTTCTACTCACAATACACTTCAGATTAGCAAGTGCTTCCAAATTCTAGAAACACCTGAATGAAGACTTTTATCCTGCACATCCCATTTATGCAATACACACGTACACATATTAATAATTGCACAATTGTAAACATTTATTTATGCACACTTATGTATATGGATTATGTACAATGCGTGTTCACAATAATCCCGGGTATCTTTCCATCAATTTCGTCACCAAAATATTCTCATATCTAAACTCATCTAAGTATAATTTATACTTATGTTTATGCCTCACTAAAACCATTAAATTCATAATTCATTTGTCATTGAATCACTTCAAATTTTTCCAAGACGCACTTTCAAGTCTACTGTTCACATTCAATCAAAAGGTGAAACTGATGTAATTTGGTCATGCTCTCTTCCAAAAAAGTGTTCCTCTATGTCTTATGATTCTATTAACACCAAAATCATTCAATTTGGTTCAGTGGTGTGAAAGTTAGACTCCAAATGTTTTTGGACTGCTTTTATTCTGAGACAGTACCCTATACTTAATTTCCATCCAAAATTTGAAACTCTTAGAGTCCGATTTAGAATTTGATTTCTTTATATAATTTGTATCTCTATGTCTCTAGTTTACACCAATAAAAATTACTCTATTTTGATAACTACAGAAAAAGTTATGCCTAAAATACCGAAGCATGTTCGGTGCTAAAAGGAAAAATTTGCCTGAAAACATACTAGTTCACCGTGGCGAACTTCACCCCTCAAGTTGTCCATGATGAACTAAGGAATGTTGGCCGTGACGAACTTTGACAGAGGCTTACGCAGAACATGTTTCAACTACAATTTTTTCAAATTTTCACCTCCATCATCTACACCAAACACATCTTATACCTTAACCATCTTTTCTACTTCATTTTCAACTTCATTGTCTACTCCATTTCAACTCAATATCATCTATACACAAATCAAAATTTCATGCTTGATCATAAATACCCAAAATAGAACACAAACATATACATTCATCCACCCATTTTCTACACTCATTTCTCACCCTATTATGAAGATCGTTCCACCTAAAAACATCACTATAACAATTCATAACATATTATTCATCAAGCACAAACAAAGGCAAGACATTTACCTAAACCTTGCATCACACAAAACACCATTTCATGCATTAACCTCTAACACATTTCTAATACATTATATGAATTATTACTCATCAATCATCATCAATCATGTACAAAAACAAGAAAATTACATCAACTTCTCATCAAAAAAATGCTTCATTTAAGATCGCCCATAATGATTAAAGCTCTACTCACTTGATTTAGTTCCAAAATCTTCAAGAATACGAAGAATCCCTAGCTTTACCAACAACCCACGATCATCATCTCCCAAAGGTGGGAAGGATGGGTTTTTGGTGAAAATGAAAGAGGAAGCAAGGTAAAAGAGTAGCATGAAAGATGGTCAAAAATCAAGAAAAGGAGAGGAAAAAGAGAAGCCACGAAAATGGAGAGAACCAAAGCAAAACTCTAATAGCTTATTAAGAGAGAAAACATCGAGAATGACAAAGCCATAAAAAGGGGGGACTTTTTAATCAAAAGCTAATGACTTAAGACATGGTTGGGGTAAGTGACCAGTGTCCCATTTTTAAAACATTAGATTGGTTCCTTTCATTAACTAGTCCAATCAATTTCAATTTCTACTCCAGTTGTCCCCCAATTTTTAATGACATTTGTTAATAATTCCTAAAGTCATTGATTAGAATTTCTATTGCAATTTGACAATAATTTTTACTGCCATTTATTAATAGTTTTGCCACTTGGCAATTTTCCTAGTCCAAAAATACCCAACAATTTCCAGAAATTTCTCCAAAAATTTCAAAACTTCTAAAACAGCAATGACACTCTCCAAATCAATTTTCCACACATAAAAATCACAGTTTTCTATAATATCACATTACAATTCAATTATACCCGAAAATTGTGAATGAATACATGTACAATTATCTTTATGTGTAAATATTCAATATTCACGTGCATATGCCTCTTATGTATGCATGGGCATGAGAGGTGATTCCTAATTTCTCAGTTATCTCTCATATTTACTATTTTAGCCTTAACATACGTAACAGGATGTTACAATTCTCCCCCTTAATAAATTTTGTCCTCTAAATTAATATCTGAGTAATCAATAAGGCAGGGGTATTGTTTCCTCATATGCTCCTTTGTTTCCCATATAACCTCATCACTTGAATACTTTCTTCCAATTGACCACTGTTGATAGACTCAATAGGTCTCTCAATCACTTGTTTAGATATCATACTTAACTATTTCCTTGATGAGTTTCAGATTACTCAAGATTTTCACTTCTAGTTTCAATAACACATATATCGGATCATAACGATACTTCCTAACATATCCATGTAACACTGTGTGAATCCGAAACATCTTTATGGGTAATACTAACTCATAAATCCATAGTTATATTTTCACCATAGTTTCACATGGACCAATTTATGCCAAAATTTAGTTTCCCTTTTTTTTCAATCCTATTCATAGCTTTAGCTCTATCTTATGTGCACCTTGACAAGGTGAAACTTATAAAAGTAATTCATCTTTTGCTTGATATTTCACATCTCTTACACTCAACTCTAATGTCTATCTCACGATATTCCATAACCTCGATGTTGATCCACTTAACTCATTCATAATTATCTTGGATCGCTTAACTCCTATTACAGATTTATTTCACTCATTAATAGTATCTCGAATTAATTATGACCTTTAACCATTTTTAGGCCCTGTTCATTTCAATGTAAGGGCGAACGACCCTTTTTGTCATATTACACCTCATAAAATATTCTAAAGATACCACTATGATAATGATTGTTATGCTTAAAGTCACTTAAAACTATACATGATCTCATGTTCTTATGAACTAAAATATAAGCTTTAAGCATATCCCAATAGTTTATACATGTAATCACTTACTCCTACATCCTTAGCCATCAAATGCTATTTAGGCTCCGCTAACACTCTCTTTGCTCAATCATCTTTATCGGGTATACATACTCCTTGTTTCAATCACAAAATATCATTCCTCCAATTCAAACTCAAAAATTCAGATTTATTTTCAATTCCTCTATAAGATTCACAATCCTGAATCCTTAGCTTTTGGGCTTTGTTAATTCTTTCATATGAAACTAATCTTAAATTTCAATAGCTAATAGTACTTTGAATCGCCTAACATTTAACTCGACATTCTATGCTCTTTATTGCACTAGGTTTGGTAACCTCAAATTTGAATTTGTATTATTCCATTATAGAATTATCTGTTCAATGTATCAGATGACATACTACCTTTACCAGTATAGTATTCATTTATACATTTCTTTCAAAATCAATAATTACCTCAATCTTTATTGATCTGTATATTCATATATACCCAAAAATGTTTTTGTACATATAATGTCTTCAAAATTTCAAAACAATCACTATTGCAGCAAGTTCTAAATCATGTATCAAATAATCAACTCATGAGACTTTAATTGTCTCAATGCATATGAAATCACTTTATTATGCTACATTAGATTTCATCCTAATCTCTAATGTGAAAACCTTATTATATACCATATAATCTCCAATTTCAAATGGTATTATTAACATCGGTGTTATAATTCCTCAAAACTCTTTTTACATTCATCACTGATACGGTTTACACATTTTTCCTCAAACATTTTTATCACGGGATAAGATCAGTAAAAACCCCTTAGCAGTCTCTGCTTGTATCCAATATACGGCTAGTTCTAAAGAACTTTGAATCTCTTATATATTCCTTGTAGTTTCTTACTTCTTCATTGCCTCTACTTCTTTGGATCTCCCAATATGCCATGTTCAGTTACTATAAGACTCAACATTTTATTCAATCAAACTAAGATTCATTGTCACTGAGCTTAGCATATAATTGTTTTTGCCTTCATGATATATAAGATTTCCTCTGGTATTCAAAATTATTCTCTTCACTTTTCGAATACACTCAAAATATCATCTATGATCGTAGGGACTAATTAATATAATTTTGCTTGGATCACTTTAATTTTCAATACCATAATATTGTCGGGGAATTGTTAACTCTAACAGAGATAACCCAAAACTCCTTGTACCCATAATTTGTTCTCATAATTCTTTAAGTACCTAATTCCTCAATGAGGTAGTATTTTCTCATGTTAATTTCAGTTTCAGATTTGACTTCTTTTCTCAAATAATTTTCTACACTCATTCAATTTCCTCTTATTTAACATTGACCTATTCTAATGTCTATTCATTTACACTAGTTTCCCCATACAATTCGATTTATTTGAAATCTTAATTTCCTACATTAGTAACACATTCATGGGATCTCATCAGTATCACTTATACCTAATGACACCTCAAATTCAAAAATCCAATCACTTAGTTGGATACTTTACACTAAACAAAATGCATACACTCTCTGTAGCATTTTTTACTTCTTATGCTTGAGTCTCTGTTAGGGATATGACTCCAATGTGCACTTTTGACTCATAAATTATTCATTTATAATTTAGGGATGTGACTCCAATATGCACTTTTGACTCATAAATTATTCATTTCTAATGTGTTTCTTCATTGATCATTCTTAAAATAAACTATCTGATCTGCTTAACCTAATTCGATGAAATTCTTCTTCGAACAAAGATTTCTTGCTACAATCATCTATACTGTTCATGTAATCTTGATCCATCAACTGTTTTCATCATTGCTTATTAGCCATTCTTAGTAACTCTCAATAAAAATCAATTTTTGTCATAACTTACATGATCAGAACATCACTTATAATAAGGCTTAGTGAGGTATTAGGCAATTTCATTTACTCTGATACCTTGGTATAGATCACCCAAATCATTAAATCTTATCTAGAGATGTATTTATGACAATTCACTAATTAGTAGCTTATGCTAAGGATACCTTAATCTTATTTGATTCAGGACAACAATTCTTCTTTTGTATCTGTCCTCGATTGTGGAAACTGTGCCACGATCATTCCCTTCTTCTTTATCTCATTCATACATAAAATGCTCTCTTGTATGCATTTCTAGCTTTCTCCTTACTACGCATCATTTTTCTCTTATAAAGTCATTTATGACTATTTCATTTCCCTTTTTCTCTTTCCTCATTTCTATGTCATCTTTCTATTGTCATTTATTTCGTCTTTCGTATATGTATCCTCAATTAATTTAGAGTTATAGAGGCAGAAACATTATGAAATTCTAGTCTCAATTCGACAGACATATTCTTATACTGAATCATAAACTCTTATCACGATAATCACATAATTATTCTAAGTCCCATTTCAGCCTCTCAAGATCATAGAAAACTCTGTTTTCATCTGACTTAGTTAGTACACTTTAAATCTTGTCATTTATACCATATCTCTATTTTCCTCAATCAATCCACAACAATATATTTACATCTATATCTCATTCAAAAGTATGTCATTGTAGCACAATATTGATATCATGTTCAATAATACAACAATTAATACAAATATATTGAATCATTATCTGTCATATTTACCTATATACTATTTCTCCTTTCTAAATGTAACATCCAACCCCGACAGGAAGTGTAAAATAGTAAATTTGGCAAAGGTCGAGAGTGATTAGGACTAATTGGAAAATGTCATGCATACTGGTATTGGTCAATAGTAAATTTGTGCACATGAAATAACTGTACATGCATTCATGATATTTCTCGTTATTTGTGCCAACATGGAATTTTAGTTTGGAAATTGGTTTATGAGCTTAAAAATTTATTCGGAATGGATCTTTATGGGTTTTACATTTTATGGGAATTATAGGAATTTTTCTGAAATTTTT
>JAOTAZ010102911.1:0-10487 GCA_025629785.1 Erythroxylum oxycarpum
CTTTCAATCAAATACAATCAAAGATATCACGGTTGAGTACAGATCTTCTATCTAATATTACTCTATCTTATTCAGTCTTATAAAATCTTAACTATTTATTTTACAGGATTCACGTGAGTTTCACACGGATCTTATATAAATAAATAACTAAAATTTATTGAACACAATAAAATACCGAAACATTAGAAAAAAAAATATGAACTCATCGCGTTTAAAATAAGGAGGGCACATTTGTAACAGCAAAGGTCCCATCGTATATATATGTGTCTGTATGAGTAAGATAAGCCAGGGTTTTGTCATAAAAAGTCTCAAGTGTGTGATTGGTCACCATCATCCTCATCGTCATGGACATAGAGCGAAGGTCTGATGATTACACAAAAGATGGGACTGTGGATCTCAAAGGACAACCTGTTCTTAGGTCCAAGAGAGGTGGATGGAAAGCTTGTTCTTTTGTTGTCGGTAACTATCTCAGTTCTCCTCCTCCTCCTCTCCCTCCTCTTCTTCTGAATCACTTACAAGGACACTCGTGATCTGATCATACAGTTCTGAAACTATGTATCAGTTTGTGTCTTAATCTGATGGTGGTTTTCCCTGGAAATTGGAAACATTTCCATTTTCAGTGGGCACTAAGTTTTAGTTGGCAACTTGTAACCAAACACTGTGGGACATATGTCCCTGTAACGCTTTCCCTCTCTGAGCCTCGTCGTTGGGTGTAAATCAAGTAAATCTGTCATGTTAAGCTTAATTTCTCCATTTTCATTAAGGTTCGTCTCTTCTTTGCTCAGAAATTAATTTGTATTTCTTGAATCTTTCACCTCGTGAGTTGCAATCACTGAAAGTCTGATACTATTCTTGTTCAACGATGAGTTTTTTCTCTGGAAGTTTGAAGGTTTAGATTAGATAGAAAGCTTTTGATGAGGATCACTCCTTGACTGCAATTTACTCTACTCGTAATTACTTACGTTATAGACTGGAAACAGGTATTTAATGTGTGGAAAAACCTTTATTGTTCACACATTAAATGCTTGACTTGGAGACCCGCCTGCCAACGTCATAGCTTTGATGCCTTTTACCTGTCTCACTACGTAACATTTGCATCTCTTTCACTGATCTGTCGCATCTGCCAGCTAGTATTAATTTCTTACATCAAACTTGTTATTGGTCCAAAGATCTGATTATGATATCCAATTCTATTGGCTAGAAACGGAACAGGTATCCACTTGATATTTATAAATAAAAAACACCACCAACATCAGCAAAGGGAAAACTTGAAGCGGAACTTTCATATAGTAAAAATGCAATAATTGTTGTTGTTTCATTCATTTGTAATATGCAGTGTACGAGGCGTTCGAGCGAATGGCGTATTATGGGATATCTAGCAATTTGGTCATCTACTTGACAAAGAAGCTCCACGAAGGCACAGTGAAATCATCCAACAACGTAACTAATTGGGTTGGCACCATCTGGCTGACCCCAATTTTGGGAGCATATGTGGCTGATGCTCATCTTGGGCGTTACTGGACTTTCGTCATTGCCTCCGTGATCTATCTCTTGGTACAATCAAAAACTTACTCATTACATTAATTACGTTATCCATATGTTTATTTGCATGTTGGGTGTTATTTGTTTTGCTAGTGCATGTGATTAGATGGTATTAAGACTTAAGATGCTAATCCTTTAAAAAAAAAAAAGGTTTTCGTCGGTGCCTAGGTTTTATTGTAATATGTAATGCAGACCTTATTACATACCCATGATTAACATAAAATGATTAAAAATGAAGGTAATGCAGAATACTTGATTTCGATTCCATCTTTGATTCTGACGTTGATTTCAAGCTTCAAACAATCACGAATCTCCCGGGACCTTTACGAAAAGTATTTCCCGATATGAGGTTTAGAACTTTCTACAGTTTTCTCAATACGGAGGCTCTCATAACGAGTTAGAGATTTCTTATGCTTACGATTGATATGAGCAACTACAGGAGACCTTAACCTATATATAACTTCTATATCGGACTTCTCCATCATAAGGCCGATATGGGTCTGGTTCACACTAATTAAGATCTATTTTTCATTCAGACTTCAACCCATTATTTTAGATCATTTATTAAGTCACTTTATTATGTTTATTTGGATCACATTACATAACTTAACTGATAATTTATTTAAAAACAAAAAATGCAATTAATAGTTGTCCAACTTTATGAGAAATGACAAAATTGTCCAACATTTTTCCCTTTGGACAAGGATTAATTTTAGTTTTGACTCTAGTTTAAAAACAATTTAAAAACTTAGTTAAGCCATGTTACTGAATTAGTCGACTAGGTTAAAAACCAAAAAATTTGATCTAAAGATAATAAAAGTCTATCATTCTGTCTTGCAAGGCTTTCGATACCGAAAAATATCAAATGCATGTGTTATGTGTGATATATCCAATACAATCACGTATATCTAATATCTCACTAACATGCATGGAAAAATGGAGTGTGACAAGCTAGGATGATACCTTTATAACCTAAACTATATCATCTTCGTTGTAGGTCTCAATTCTTCCAACTTTATGCTAAACCGCATATGCTAAACTACATTAGAGAAATCCTATTTTCTCTCACCGAATGCTAAATAACATTAGAGAAAACTTGTTTCCTCTCACTAAATGCTAAACTGCATTAGAGAAAATATTTATGTTCTCTAAATGAATGTTAAACTACGTTAGAGAACCTTTATAGGATTAAAAACTTATATCCCCTATGTTATGTCAAATTCATGGATATCTATACTAAAACTGTATGCGTCTAAACGACATAGGCATAAGATCAATCTATATATATGTCTAATGACCTTTAAATGCATAAGATCGACACAAGACTTTTATACGTATTATGACAATGTATCACAACACGTATTACTGAGGATAAGCGATGATTATCTTTATTGATGAATCATTATACTGTCATAATACATCAAAATGTGTACATGTACATGGAGCAAACATAATGATCTGCTAATAACAGTGTCTAAAGACGTCAAAACACCCATACTGTATACCTGTGTCACAAATACAAGTGGGCGAAGTCTTTTAGTTAAAGGATCGACTTACAGTTCCTCAGTCCTTAAATGCTCCAAACTTTAATATCACCTTTTCTCATTAACATTTTTATGACTAAATAATTGACCTTTAAATGTTAAGACCCTGTGATATTCTTTATTGTTATTAAACAACACAACAACACAACAAGAATATTACCACAGTATAACCAAATGGGTCTAGCTACTGAATCAACTACAGACAACTCAGAAATCAAGTTTCTGAGCTAAACCGTATGTGAAGCAGCCCCATAGCATACACTCTGCATGCATAGTCAAGAAAGTTACCTATGTCTTCTTAACACACTTCCACGACATTGTACCATCTGCAAACTTAAAACTGTAACCTTAAGAGGAATTTCAATCATCCGGATATATAGCTAAAATCTGAATCTGAAATCCTTACGAGGTTTAGTCTATTGACTTTTCTATATGTCAACATATAATCTTTAATTCCCTTTAGTATCTCAACACTTGCTAGACTGCATTTCAATGGTCTACAACTAGATTAACCAGATATTGATCAAACAGTCAAACAGTGAATGCAATGTCATATCTAGTACATTGCCAAGCATACATCAGGCTATCAACCGTACTATAATACGAAATATTCATAATCTCTCTCTTTACTTTATTCTTTAGATACTATACCAAAGATTATCTCTCACTATGAGAGACAGGTTCTACGATAGGTTTACTATCAACCGTATTAAACCCTTGTAACAAAAATTCAATGTATGCATTCTATAAGAAGTCTGATGAGTGTTGAGATTTGTCCCGATAAACCTGAATACTTAAGACAAAAGATGCTACACCAAGGTCCGTCATGTCAAAATTCTTGACCAAAAGTTGCTTACCTCATACAGCACGGTCAAGTAATTTGACGTGAGTAATATATCATCCACACGCAGTAATAGGAAGATAACTTTGCTCCTCTTGACCTCATAGTACAATCATCTTTTTAACTTTATTTTTCATGAAGCTAAAAGAGGTCACAAAATCATCAATTGTAAGATATTACTTTTAGGAGGTTTGATATAAACTACATATTGATCTGCATAACTCGCAAACCTTGTCAGTTCCATCTAGATCCTGAAATCTTTCACATTTGTACTATATATAGGCCACTTCATAAAGGTCTTTACTCAGGAAGGTAGTTTGACAACCATATGATGTAACTCTATACTATCATGAGCTATAATTGCCCTAATCACTTAAAATGTATCCTACGATGATATAAGAGAAAAGGTAACATAAAGTCAAAATTTATCTATGAGTGAACCATTAGGCAAATGAACGAGTCTATAAATCGTTGAACTTTATCCTAAAATCTTTTAGGCCAAAAAAAACTTCATTTACAAATGAGGGGTTTGCAATTCCGTTGCAAATCAACTAGCTCACAAATCTTACTATACTTCATGACTTGTATCTTGTCATTCATTGCATCCCACCACACATCTACATTGGGTCCAAAAACAATTTCTGTAAAAGAAACTGGATTTGTGACATGTCTAATATTATAGTCCTTTACATCTAATAAACTATGTTATTAGATGGGATAACAGGTTGTCTCACTTTAGTGGATTCACTTAACTGTATTAGATCTTGTATACCCAGGAACCTCTGTGTCTACAAATATGGGTTTCTGTTCCTATACAGGCATAGTACAAAGACCTAGATCCACCATATCTAACTATATAAGTAGCAGATACATAATAATTATAGTAACCACCTTGCTATCATCCAAAAGATCAATAGGCCCACCATCATAATAGACATCGTATTCCATAAACATAGTTGTTTATGTTTCCACTATTCCCATCCCTCCTTCTCTATAATAAAAGTTGTAGCCTTAAAATGGTCGAGATATTTTACTAAATAACAATGAGCGGAACGAGCATGCAATCTTTCTTTATAAGGATTATACTACCTTAATAAGGCAGCCCCATACACGAATGTGTGCAAGGTTGAACTTTTCAACTTTTAAATAATTAGTTAGATTAATCATATTCTGCATTGACTTCTACAAATCCTTCAGGGTGCAGTTATGCCTTTCGGCAACACACCATTTTGTTCATAACTACTCGACATAGTGAATTGTCATTATTTCAACTGATTCCAAATATCTGGCAAACGAACCTTTTAATGTCCTGAAACATCATGTTTGCCATGATATTCTCCTCCACAGTCAAATTTGACTGTCTTGATGAATTTTCTTAATTGGTTCTTAACTTTCAGCCTTTAAGCAAGAACACATAACTGAAAGAGAATAATCATACACAAATGTCAGAATACATTTAGAATTGCATAATGCAACTATATGAGGTCTACTGATATCTTTTATGTATCACACTCAATAAGTCAGAAGCATGAATTGACCTCAATATCCTTATTACTCAACTTACTCCTACATTAGTTTGTTCCCAGATCATCATAATCTAGAATTAAGAAATGCTTTCCTTGATCAATCTCTTAACCCTAGCTTTGGAAATGTGGCTTAAACTTTTATGCCACACTATGTATGACTTCTCATTCATCAGGGTCCTTCATTTCTTAACTTGTTTAGCAAGATACAAATAAACATTTATCTAATTCGGGGTAAGACACATTTTACACAAATCATATGACAAGAAAGTTGTACCATTATATTTTGCATTTAAACAACAACTGTAGAATAGAAGCAATAAATACAAAACATTAACCCTCTCTGTCCAAAATTGATCAAAAGATCATATATAAAATGTGTCATGTAAAACCCAAATGAACCTTACAAGAAAGTTTAGTACATACATCCCCTATAGATATTACTTACACTTCTTTATTGCTGTGAACTATCAGTTTCTCCTTCCCTTTATTTGGCTTTATCCTGGATATGAGCCTTTGCATTGTGGAAGTACCTTAATCAGATGCTATACTAAATAGCCACCATGTACTTAATGCGACTATCACAAATTAAATTCCTATGATAAGCCAAAGAGTAACCTGACCATGTACTTAATGCGACTATCACAAATTAAATTCCTATGATAAATCAAAGAGTAACTTGATGGTCTCAGTCTTTACTTTTAAGCCTCATACTACTGGTTTCTTTATGTTCCTAAGACCTTTATCAGTACTAGTTTGACTAACATCATCACGTGGAGAAGATTTGATCCTTCTACCTTTGAACTTAGCGGGCTTTATCTTTTTCTTCCCTTTAGCTGCTTCGAGGGCTGTAAGAGTAACAAACTTGAGTTGCTCCTCCTCAGCAACGCAATGGGCTATCAAAGCATTGAAGTCCTAACATCTTTAATCTACTGTGAAGATGAATCATTCTCGATATGTACTTCATTACTCTTTTTTTTTTCGTATACCTTATGGAGAATAATTCTTTCATCAAAGCATTTGTCTCTACATCAGGTGAGACTATGTACCTCTAAGAGACATTATCAAGAAATTCCTTCGCTACATCTGTGTCCGAAAGTCCACTTAACAGATGGTTAGGAATGGATCTCTTAATGGTCATCAAATATAATCTGTTAGACCGATCCCAAGTTTTATAGGCTACTTTATGAACTCTCGAGTTAATGGATGTAGGTGGTGATCGCTTATCTGTCCGTATGGCCATATCAATCACAGCTATCTCCATAGCATTTAATATATCCTCTGTCCATTTCTTTGCATTGAACCCGGTTAGGGTTTCAATGGTGACACTAAATCAACACAAATGTAGGGTAGCAACAATTCTAAAGCCATTGAATAATATATTTACTGAAAATCCAATCACACATATTATGAAACACCTTTAGGCTGAATACATAATATATGCAATTAGACCTCCACATAAAAGCGATCAGAGTACAAACTATCAACTCTTATGATACTACCACCTTTGGGCGAATAGATCACTTGAGCAACAACTTTCCTCCATCTAATGCTTTTATCCACATCTCAAAATGTTATGTAAGGCTAACACCTTTAGGCATAATAACCAAATATAAAATTAGAGACATCCCCCAGCATGCAAGCAAAAGAATTCAAAATACTGACTTGAAAGGCCATTTTGATGACTACATTCTCATTAGCACCCAAAAAGTCCACAAACACAAGGGATACATCTTTATGTTATTCCCACATTTTTTATAGGCATATAATATGTGACAATGTAACATTAATAAATGCAAAAAACTGAATGCACAGTCTCATTGTCACACACTCATGCTGAAGACATTCTCTGAAAACTTCATTTGAGACTTTCGTAAAAGAAATATCTCAATAGAGTGACTATCGTGAGTCACCGGACATTAAACTGACCACCCGAGATACGAAAACCTCATGTATCTCCCTTATGGCAAGTTCGTTGTATGAAAATTTACTCAAAAATGACTTCAGAATGTCTCAATTTCTTTTTTCGATTGACTATCATGCAATCCCAAACACTGAACATGAGACTTGAGACACAAAAACTTGAAGCATCTGTCTCATGTGATGTACAAAGCCTGAAAATTCACTCGAAATTGGATTCAGAATACCTTAATTCCTTTTTTTGGAGTTAAACTTTAATTTATTACTAATGTAATAAATCAATAAGAATAGAAAAACTTAATTTATAAATTTCCCAGATTTGGAAACTAACCCAACACACCCCAGGGCACCCTTACAGGAAATCTGAAATTTGCGGGGATAGAATCCACACGCGGCCGCACGCCAAATGTGTCTGGCGAGTGCATGTCACACGCTAACCACCCGTAGATGCGCGTCTACTGTACGGTGAGTGCAACGTATGCACCACTACGTGTCCTCCATCCGCGTGCCACGTGTATGGACGAATGTGGCAAGTGCGCAACACGTGCCCATCTTCCTACGTCTTCTTTTCATAATATTAAACAATTTCAAATTATTAATATTGGAAAATAAGATATCAACTTATTAAATTATATTTATGTAAACTTTACTAATTTTAAAAAATCCTACTTTTTTAATATAATTTTTTAATTTTGATAATTTTTCCCCTACTAACAAATAATTCTGGCTTGGTCCCTGGTAATAAGCTACAATTATTATGTCTAATTCTATGACAGGGGATGTCTCTGCTAACACTATCAGTGTCACTCCCAGCATTTAGACCACCGCCATGCCATTATCAGAATGTGGAGAACTGCAAAAGGGCCTCCACGTTGCAGTTAGCTGTGTTCTTTGGTGCCCTTTACACGCTAGGCGTAGGGACTGGTGGAACCAAACCCAACATTTCGACCATTGGTGCTGATCAATTTGACGATTTTGATCCTAAAGAGAAAGCTCATAAGCTTTCCTTCTTCAACTGGTGGATGTTCAGCATTTTCTTTGGAACACTTTTTGCCAACACCGCTCTTGTGTATATACAAGACAATGTAGGTTGGACTTTAGGTTATGGCCTCCCTACGATCGGTTTGGCCATTTCCATCGTCATCTTCTTAGCGGGGACACGTTTCTACAGGCATAGGGTGCCCACTGGCAGCCCATTCACAAGAATGGCTAGGGTCATAGTGGCTGCTCTCAGAAAATGGAATGTGACCGTCCCTAATGATCCTAAAGAACTCTATGAGCTCGACTTGGAAGAATATGCAAATAAGGGAAAGTTCAGAATAGATTCCACACCAACTTTGAGGTGATTAATCGTAAATCATTTGTGCATTTGGTGTTTGATGTAGGGTCTTAAAGAAATGCAGCAACTGACATTGTTTTCCTTGTACTTAAATTTTTTACAGATTCCTCAACAAAGCTGCTGTTCAGACAGGATCAACCAATCCCTGGAAGCTCTGTTCAGTAACTCAAGTGGAAGAAACTAAACAAATGTTAAGAATGATCCCAGTCTTGATCGCCACTTTTGTGCCAAGCACGATGATTGCTCAGACCAATACCCTTTTTGTCAAGCAAGGCACTACTCTAGACAGACACATCTGCAACTTCAAAATTCCCCCGGCAAGCTTACAAGCATTTGTGACGTTGTCAATGCTTGTTTCTGTTGTCCTTTATGACAGGTACTTCGTCAGGATTATGCAAAGATGGACAAAGAACCCAAGAGGCATTACTCTTCTCCAAAGGATGGGAATAGGCCTTGTCTTCCACATTATAATCATGCTAATTGCATCACTCACTGAAAGGTATAGACTTAGCCAAGCTAGGAAACATGGGTTGGTTGAAAATGGAGGACAAATACCTTTGACGATCTTTGTTCTACTTCCTCAATTTGTGCTTATGGGAGCAGCAGATGCATTTCTAGTGGTGGCCAAGATCGAATTCTTCTACGATCAGGCACCAGAATGCATGAAGAGCCTTGGAACTTCATACTCGATGACTAGCCTTGGAATTGGAAACTTCCTTAGTAGTTTCCTTCTTTCAACAGTTTCTCGCATCACCAAGAAGCATGGTCATGGAGGGTGGATCCGGAACAACCTAAATGCTTCCCATCTCGACTACTACTACGCCTTCTTTGCAATTCTGAACTTCCTCAATCTCATCTTTTTCTTAGTTGTGATTAAGTTCTACGTTTACAAGGCTGAAGTTTCAGACTCGATGGAAGTTCTAACCGGAGAACTGAAGGACAGGACATTGAAGAAAAACGGTGAAGTATTGTAGTTTGATTAACCTTGACAATTATTGATAAGATTTTATACACGAGAGTATATATATATATATAATTCAAAAGTCTTTGCTAAAATATAAATAATGGAAAACAAGTTGGTCCAACAATGGCGAAAATCTCCTTAGACCCTAGGTAGAAACCGTTAAAGATTGTTGCTTTACTACTTGTACACGGCATTTCACTTTCTTTTCTGGAAGGAGCGTAACAAAAAAAAGGAGAACAATCATCCGTCCTCTTATGCTTGGAAAGCTCGTAGGTCCATAGGGAGAGACAAGCAAAAGAGAGAGAGCAGGAATTATATATAATATTTCTCAACAAATCACGAAATTTATATACCAAAGCTTGAACTACTTTTGCAGGGATTAGTAACTATCAGCATAAAATCATGAAAAGATCCTAAAATAATTGAATAACTTAACATTAAAAATCCTAACTAATCTGACCAAGTCAGCACCTTCAAAGTTATCACATGTTTAACACTGCTCCTTGACTTTGATACTACAGATTTCAAGCATCTTTTTTTCTTCTTTTTTTTCATTTATGCTCCCAGTTGTTAGGCTTCTCGTGAACTTTTCCATTAAAATAACCTTAAATTCGATGTCACCTTGGAGTTACTTCAAAATTTAACCAAGAATTGCATATAGTGCAACCTCAGGTCGTTCTCTCTAAGGAACCAATAAAAAGGAAATTAATTTCTTAAGTAACTAAATGCAATGCAGTCTAAACTATAGAAGGAGGTGTGATTTGATCAATTACCACTAAAATTGCAATGAATTAGAATAACGTAAAGGACTTGT
>JAOTAZ010102916.1:0-20323 GCA_025629785.1 Erythroxylum oxycarpum
TTGATTGTTGAAACAAGAAGCTTAGTTATCGAGTTATGGACTCTATTAGTATCTATATGAAATTTAACTTTCAAGATTGGTAACTACCAAGCAGAAGTTGGGTCAGATTTCTCAATTTTGGAGCATGCACATTCTGCACTGTTACCAAAAAAAGGGTACATTAGAACAGAACATAAGCTCTACCTAACCAATTGTTGAGTAGTCTACATCCAAATCAAATTCAACATATGATTACTAAATTTCCAAATATCATGGTCCTCTTTAACATGAAGATATTTTCAAGTAGTTAACAAGTTTGAAGATGTGATATGAAACTGTCATTACACAACTTCTAAAGTTTGAAAAATCCTCATATTTTCTTAAAATAGTTTATAAATAAGTGTCTTTTTCGTCTTTGTAAGTTTATGAGATCCTCTCCATAGAAGTCTGATAGTTGTGAACAACAAATCATTAAACCTCGGAACCGTAAATATGATCACACAATGTTCATACCAGATAAATACATTAATATTGGACATTGTTAATGAAGTATGAACCCAAATTGGAGGATTGATAAAACTAGCTTGGTTGGGGAGACCATCAAATGAAAGGGAATCAACAAGGACAAGTACACAGCAAACCCTATGTAGCTTCCAATTCAAATATTGAAAAAAGCAATCGTTGTTCAGGATAAAATTATTGCTCTTGACCCCTTGTACATGAATCAAGTGGGCCAATGTTTATGTACATCAAGAATTTAAACCAATGATAGGCATTGCTTTCTAGAACAACTTGAATGTTGGGGTGAGAAACACTGGTGAACAAGTCAAGAAGTTTGGCATCTTAGTGTGCAACAAAGTAAGAGCTTTGGTGAAACTTTATTGGCATATTGGATTTTTTTAACTTTTCACCATTAGCCAATTTGGTCTTAAGTTTTCTTATAATTTTTTGATTCACACCCACAATAAGTTATATCTATTTGTTTTGATTGTTGAAACAAGAAGCTTAGTTATCGAGTTATGGACTCTATTAGTATCTATATGAAATTTAACTTTCAAGATTGGTAACTACTAAGCAGAAGTTGTGTCAGATTTCTCAATTTTGGAGCATGCACATTCTGTGCACTGTTACCAAAAAAAAGGGTACATTAGAACATAACATAAGCTCTACCTAACCAATTGTTGAGTAGTCTACATCCAAATCAAACTCAACATATGATTACTAAATTTTCCAAATATCATGGTCCTCTTTAACGCAAAGATATTTTCAAGTAGTTAACAAGTTTAAAGATGTGATATGAAACTGTCATTACACAACTTCTAAAGTTTGAAAAAGCCTCATATTTTCTTGAAATAGTTTAGAAATAAGTGTCTTTTTCGTCTTTGTAAGTTTATGAGATCCTCTCCACAGAAGTCCGATAGTTATGAACAACGAATCATTAAACCTCAGAACTGTAAAGATGATCATACAATGTTCATACCAGACAAATACATCAAGATTGGACAGTGTTGATGAACCTAAATTGGAGGATTGATAAAACCAGCTTGGTTGGGGAGATCATCAAATGAAAGGGAATCAACAAGGATAAGTACACAGTAAACCCCATGTAGCTTCCAATTCAAATATTGAAAAAAGCAATCATTGTTTAGGATAAAATTATTGCTCTTGACCCCTTGTATATGAATCAAGTGGGCCAATGTCTATGTACATCAAGAATTTAAACCAATGATAGGCATTCCTTTCTGGAACAACTTGAACGTTGGGGAGAGGGACACTGCTGAACAAGTCAAGAAGTTTGGCATCTTAGTGTGCAACAAAGTAAGAGCTTTGGTGAAACTTTATTGGCATATTGTATTTTTTTAACTTTTCACCATTAGCCAATTTGGTCTTAAGTTTTCTTATAATTTTTTTATTCACACCCACAATAAGTTATATCTATTTGTCTTGATTGTTGAAACAAGAAGCTTAGTTATCGAGTTATGGACTCTATTAGTATCTATATGAAATTTAACTTTCAAGATTGGTAACTACTATTCCCAATGCCATTTAATCATTAAGAATTATTTTTAACCATAATTCCTCTTATATTCCCAATGCCATTGATTTGAACTCATATTCTACACTAGACCTAACTACCTAATGTGATAATTCTATGAAACTATGCACATTCATAATACTGAATAGTATTCAGTTATTACACCATATTAAACAAGCATACTTCTGCAAGTGTTATATCACAAGTATTCTATTTCTAACCCCTTTCAAGTCCATGAATTCAAATACAATTCATTTTATAAATATCAAGCAAATTTTCAAACTTTGAATTCTATCAAGATCATAACAAGAAAGCAATGAAGAACGCCAACTAATGCAATAATACAAATCTTAAAACTTTATAAGGTTTTACAATTTCAGTGTCTTAGAAAAAAAACCAACAAACAGATGTCAAAATATACTTGGAATTTAACTACTCCAACAAACACTTGATTACAAAAGATTTGATAATAAGTTAGAAGTATAGTACTAATTTTCTGATGAATGTTGGTTTACAACTTCAAAGCAGCAGAATATGCTTCTTGACTAAAGTACATTTCAGACGTATTTCAATGGCAGGTTTTTAAGTTCAGATAACTAACTATCTCCATTGAATGACCATTTGTAAGACGTCAAACTGCAGTAAGCTTTCAACCAAGGGGATTGGAGAGATTTCATATACACATGATTGACTAGTTGTAAAACTAATAATAATTGAACAATGATAGGACTTGAATGTCAGTTTACCTTGAATAGTGGAGGCAATAAGCAGGAGGATTGAGAAGAAGGTCTCTAACGTACCTAATAAACCATAAAATCACATTCTGCTGTTAAATCTGAGAAGTCATAAAATCAAATAAGTAGTGTAATGTAGTCAACAAGAAATAAATCATGGTGATTAGAAGCAAGCACTAACTCATTTAGTTGTCAAAAAGAATTTGATGTCATGGAAATAGAATGCATCATTTCAAAATCTATTCCTTTTAACATTTTTTTCTACCAGTAAAAGAATCAGCTCACAATTTGCTTATTACATTATGTTCCCTACTCTCCTAGAGGGTTAATTTCATTTTTCTTCCTTACATCCAATCCAAACACAAAGGTTAGCAACTAATATACAACATTCATAACAAAATTCATACTAACTTCCCCCAAAAAAAGTCATTATAGGTCCAAGAACCAACCGTACATAGCAGTCTCTAAAAAGGATTGAACACAAATCTATTCCTTTTAAGATTGTTTTCTACCAGTAAAAGAGTCAGCTCACAATTTTCGTATTACATTATGTTCCCTACTCTCCTAGAGGTTTAATTTCATTTTTCTTCCTTACATCCGATCCAAACATAAAGGTTAGCACAACATTCATAACAAAATTCATACTAACTTCCCCCCCAAAAAAAGTCATTCTAGATCCAAGAACCAACCGTACATAGCATTCTCTAAAAAGGATTGAACACAAATAACTTGACATCTCTTTACCTTAATTTACCAAATTTGTTAGGTCCAGTACAATGTTTTCCATTTACTGTGTTTAGAACCTTGTTCTATGTCCTAAGAAAAAAATATTTTTATGGTATACATATTCACAGGTAGCATACCAAGAACCAACATAGTTATTCCACAAGAAAATAAAAGATTATCATATTAAATTAGAATCATAAGTCATTACATTTGGCTTTAGTAAGAGGAGAACAAAAACTATGCACGTTCCTCACAAGGCTGCATTGAGGTGTAAGCCTTCACATTGTTATATCATTAAAAATGTAAAAGCAAGACCTTTTTTACGAACACACTGAAACCTTTCCAAACACAATGTGCTTGATAAAGGCCGCAGTAGGCCTGCACACTACAAAACTTCCACTAAAGGCTAAAAAATTTAACAGATGCAATTATTGGATTTTGGGATTGAAATTACTTACTCCTTTGCTAATGAATCTTATGCAAGTATCTTTATAGTTGAAGATGATAGCATAAACTCATATGATAATTAAACAACATTCAACTTTTTAATTTTCTGACTAGCTATTTGAAGAAGGCATACTACAATTTCACAAACATATATGAATGTTTCATCTGCAAACCACTTTAAACAATTTCATCATCAAACTACATACTTAAAACCCGACTTTTCATCATTCCTATTTCGTTAAATTACACAGTTGAACCTACACTATCAATGTCATTGATACACATTTGCGTTCTTTAATCCACAATAGAAAACACATGGCAGAGAAGCAGAACAAGGACAGAACATCCTACAACCGAATTCTCATCCCTTCAAAAAACCTATTAACATTACTTAATCCCAATCGATACCCATCCCTCCCTTACCCAATTGACATCCATCAACAAAGCAAACTCAAACTCCATCAACCATTTCCCACACCCAATCGGATCCAATCACCCATAGCAATCTTATAAAAACAACAACGGTGGGATGAATGTCTTACCCAGAAGAGAGGAAAGATGGTAGCAGGCTGGGTTGGCGAAGACTGAGGTTCGTTGGAGATGGAACAAAAACAAATTTGGCAGCAGAGACGCAAACAATGAACAACTTATGGAGAATAGAGAGAGAAGGAGAAAATGTACACCCATATGCGTACATTGAAGGGGAAACCGAAGAGAAGAATCTGCAAGAAAGGAAATAACTTACCGCGCCTATCAATGGAGATGAAGCCGAACGAAGGAGGACAGCGGTGGTTGTTCAATGGAGTTTCGTTTTTGTTTTAGGTTTCAGACGTTAGGCGAGGCTATTTTCAACTTTTCTTAATCTTGTCCGTCGGATAAGAATTTCTGTGCCTCAGTTTTGGAAGGAAAAAAAATTTCTATCCTTGTACTTTGAAGACGGAACAAAAATGGGTGAGGACAGCAAGCAAATAGGACGAAGGACAGAACTTTTGCGTCCTTGTTCACTGTCCTCACCCCTGAGGACACTAACCAAACGCAAGGTTAAGTCCTTTTTAACATTTTCAAACTTCCAATCAATGTAATTGGGCCATGATAAAACAGTAATATTACTATTACTGAGCATCAGCTACACTATTACAAGGCCTTGGACTATGCAAGAAGTTGATAGAAAAACCAAACTTTAAAGAGATTAGCCAAGCATTCTCAGAAATCACTAAAGTCGTATCGCTTTTAGTGATCACCTGATTCAAGTTGTTCTATCGTTGTAATAACTCTCATCATGGCCACAAAATATACAAAAGTATGAGAAGAGTGTTGATTTTAGGTCATAACTCAAACAAAAAATCTCATGATTTCATAAGCATACAAGATCTTATGAATGTCACTAAGAAGGGTAGGATGATATACTAACTTGAAATGCAGCGGAATAACTCCTTGTATGTTTGATGTTTTGCCTCCCTTGTGGAGATCCACTATGGCTTCTCCTTCTTCTCCAATTTGTTGTGGTTGGAATGGATGAAGTAGACCGATATCGTGACAACGCACTAAGGTCGGAAGAGTTGCTAACTTGTGAAAGTAGCAATCCTTATGGTTCACCCACAATGCTGTTAATAAGCTTAACAACTAATTTATGGGAAAGTGCTTCAATGCATGAAGACTTGAAATAATGGAGTGTTTTCGGCTCAAAGATGGGGAGAAGAGTATAGTATTCAACCAAAGAAAAACACTCACTCAAAAGAACTACGAAGTTCCCTTTAATAGGCCACCAAAAGGTGCCTTTGAGGAGTCACGACTCTTCTAAGAGTTATGTCTCTTGGTGAAACATCATGGCTCTTGGCCAAGGGAAATATCCTTTGGAAAAGAGTCATATATCTTCATTTAAAGTCATGATGGTACACTCATGATCATTCATTCTTATACATGAACCCCGAATGGTCACAACCATTGTCAAACAACACACCCTTTCATCCAAAGTAGATATACTTTGGTGAAAGGGTGCCATGTATGTTCATTCTAAGGCAAGGTACATTATGAATCTTCCTCATTGCCCAAATTCAACCTCTTAGCTGAATTCATCATTTCTTGGTCGAATTCATGTATCCATGTGGAGACAATGAACTTGCACTTTAAGTGATTGTATAGAAAGATGCATTATGGCGTGCTATAACTCATGGTATACCCTAGTGCCCATTGTGAACTCAAGCACGCTAGATTTCTTCATCTAGCATCACCAATTTTCTAACACCCCATTCCATCTGACATATGCATGTGCACCCTTCGAACACACGCGCACATGCCCGATAGAAATGGTGTGTTAACCATTTCATCTTCACTATATCACATGGCATCGTAAAAACCATAAATAACACATTGTCTGAAAACCAAAATTTTCCTCATTTCATTTCTCAAACTATAATTCACACTATAGCATTAACCATCATCCATATTTTACAATGTCAACCTAGAATGTTTACAACTCAGTCTACATAATATGCTGCATATATAAGGAAACTAAACAAAAGTTAAAACAAGCTATTTCTTCAATCCTAGTTGAACGAATTTTAATCCATATTTGGATTTTAAAAGTTGTACAAAATCACTTCTAAACAACTTTAGAAGCTAGGTCGTCACTCTTTCGAACCTGAAATTGTTAACATTGCAATTTTGATGAGTTTTGTGAACTTCGTAAAGTAACCATCCTCGATGGTGATCTCTTATCATACAACACAACAGTTCATATTATCATGTAATTCACATCAACTTAGTGACATCGAGTAATATTATGAATAACTTGTTCACAAATCTCATAATTCAAACACAAGTTCATAACATTCATTATCACATATTCATACAAGGGAAGTCCTCATAACAATGCAGCTATTCATTTTATGCATATCATATTTAAATGCAATGTCTATGAGCTCAATTCATTTATTACGTTGTTGTGACTGTGTAACTTTTCTACTGTCCCGTATCTGTTGTGGATATCGGGCCTTTCATACTGTCCCTTATCCGTTGAGAATACAGAGCTCTTTAAATACATTGAGCCTTAGGCTATAATCATGAATGTCTGAGCTTTAAGTTCTTTTTCTTATTGGCGACATCAGTCACAACTATCTTTATATTACATACATTGAAATGAAATGCATGCCACAATTCAGTCATCACATTCAATCACTTTCAATCGTATTCATTTCATATTTATGCATTAACGGTAATCATCGGACTAGGTCCAACATTCAACTTTTCGGTTGAGAATCAAATAGTCAATCTCATTCATATACAAGTAGCACTTCCAATGATGTTTGCATGCATCAAACGCCTCAGACAATTATTATTCGAAATTCACAACACAATCAACATATATCAACTTCAATTAGTCAATCTCATTCATATACAAGTTGCACTTCCAATGATTTTTGCATGCATCAAACGCCTTAGATAATTATTGTCCGAAATTCAGAACACAATCAACACATATCAAATTGAATTCAGTAGTAAACAGAACAAATTAAAGTGAGACCATCTTAGGTTAATCACAATTTCTCCTTTTTTGCTTATTGCCTTGAAGTTTCAGTAATATCTGGGAGCAGTCGCTCTACTTGCTCTTCCATATGCAATCAAATACAATTTCATGTTACCACATTGTTAATGTAACTGAATATAAATTTTTATAAATGTATCATGTAACATGCATGTTCAATGACATATGCTCGAGTATACCTCTATAATAAACCGATGCAAAGATCAATTGTACTCCAAATGTAACAAAATTCATACACTCATTAACTATTCCAGCTTTCTTTTCAATACAAACTTTTGGATCTATATTACATGATCATTATGACAAGGAAAATGGTGTATTTTTTAACACTTTCTTCTAGATAATTATTCCCCTATTCCTTAAGTTTCTAATGACACCATTATCATACAATTTGGTTCATTATTCTATAAGTTATGCTTAAAATACTACAGATTGAGTACATTTGAAATTTGGCTAGGGCATGATCATGCATTCAAGTTATACAACTCATATCTCTTAATTCTAATATACAAAAATTACAACCTATATACCAAGTGAAAGCTAAAAGAATAAGCTACAAATTTTGTGAAGACACCTTTTTTTGATTCGGCCTATATCAATACAGTTTGTTTGATAACAATAGGACATAATTTCTGTTACAGGTAGTGATAGAGCCTAAGCCAAGACTCAATTTCAAGATAATTTTCAAGACCCTTAAAGACATAATTCAAATTCAATTTCTTCTTAAAAATTGCATCCAAATGTCTCTAGTTCAATTTAAATCAAGAATAATCTCATTTGGAAATCTACATATCAAGATATAATCAAAATACCAAAACATGTTCAGTAAAATATTTCAGTTATTAGATTCCAACACACCTTAATATTTTCATCCTAATTCATCATCATCAATCTTTTCCGAATGGATACAGATGTTCATAAATTTTGGTGGAGATGAAGAAAAATGAGTTATGAGTCTATTGGTTCAAGTATCATATCATTTGGATGTCCGGAGAAGAAGTTACAACAAAAAGAACAAAGGATGTTCAAAGAAAACTCTACAGCTAACATGTTCCAACAATTCTTCTTCACCAATATCACATGCATTTTATTCCAATTCAAGTATCATTCTCATACCATATAACATGCCTTAAATTTCAAATTTCTACTTACTTATTAAACTCAAATTCTATCAAAACCTCAAGCTAATCTAGCCCTCCAAGCTTACAAGATTGTCACAAAGTAAAGGTAAATACAAGTTGATTTTCGGCTAGGACAAAGAACAAAAAAAATCTGGTTCTTTGACTAGCTTGTAAAGGTAAAAAATATGAAGTGGATATGGTCATTTAGCAAGGTTGAAACCAAATTATAGAGATATGTGTTAGCAACAACTTTCGGTGGAGAAAGGAGGAGAAGAGGGTGGAATTTTCCAGCAATAACTTAGCTTAATTCAACTAGGTGCAAGGTGTCCGCAAACTACCTTAACATGTGTCATTTGGCATGTAAGCCATTTATCTCCTCCTTAAGCTGCCACATGTCACCTAATTACTAGTTCATTTGTCATTCACTCATGCTGCCATTTGTCAACCAATTACCTATACCAAATGTCACCTAATTATTTATCCATGTGTCACAAAATAATTGGTCCATATTTCTACATTTTTTAATCCAAAAATACTCCAAATTTCTAAAATACCCGAAATATCAGCAAAATTACCAAATCAATTTTAATACACTCCAATTTAATTGTCAAGATAATTAATCCACAATTCGCATTTTAATCGCATTTATAAATCAATTATTCCTGAAAAATGTTAATGAATGTATGTACAATTATTTCATGAATATCAACACAATTCACATATTTAATATGCCATATGATGCATGAAATGCATTTCTAATTTCTCAGTATACTCTCATTTACACTATTCTGGGATCCAAGCCCCCAATATGGGATATTGGGACGTTACAAATTTCGCCCATTGAGGTTTGGGTTCCAACTCCAATTCATGCTCTTTATTAGCTCTTCTAGCTTAACTGGTGTGAACACATTTATAGCTAGCTTCAATTCCCAAGAACCAAAGATGAGTTGAGGTAATCTCAATTGAATCCAATTGAGCTTATCCTCAACTTTCTAGCTATTAACTAGTTTTAATGAGCTCCCATGAGCTCACCTTAAGCTAGCTTTAGACACTTGATCTAAGGGAAAGTCATGTCAAGCCACTTATAGCTTACATGAGCTTCATTGAGCTCCTTTGAGTTGAGGGTTAGCTCCTAACACGAAACCCAAGAACTTTCAAATATATCTTGGTGCGTCAAATGAAATTTGTAACACTTATGCTATAAAATTCCAACAAGCTCCCTTACAAACAAAGATATATTAAAAAAATATGCTCCCATCTAAGCTCCTTTGAGCTAAGGGTTAGCTCTTTACATGAAACCCAAGTACTTTCAAATATATCTTGGTGCGTCATATGAAATTTGTAACATTTATGCTATAAAATTCCAACAAGCTCTCTCTCACACAAAGATATATTAAAAAAATATGCTTCCACTCAAACGGAACATACTTAACAAGTGAACATACAAAGTCGAAAACAAATAATAGTTGAAGCACATAATTTTGAGTTGTGGGTGTTACCTTAGGCATGTAAAAAAAATCTCTTTACATTATGGTTGTCAGACCCACAATGAAAGATTGTCACTCTCCTCACATTTGAACAAATAAAACTTAATTGAACAAATCAATTTATGCCTCTCAAACCCCAAGATATTTTGATACACATATTTAATCACATTCAGTCTCCTTTGTGAGTTTTAACTCATAAAACTCATGAATGTATTAAACCTCAAGTGTACTTGGTTTCTTTCTCACGTCACACTCAATCTTTCATATTGTACAAAACAATATGTGGCCCTAAGATTGAATAATGTGATTGTGTATCATTTATAGTGTGCAACATATGCTATCATAGTTATACAACTCATGCAATTATACTTATGCATTCATGTCTTTCTTTTAGTTTCAAACAACTAGAAAATTTAAGAAAACATGATCATCTAGAAGGAGGATACTCTAGTCCCATTTCTCCCGAGACCTTCGACAACCAATTAAGAAGACCATAATAATCTTTAATTTCCTAACAGCAAGTCATAGTCATTAAGGGGTTTGAATGAATAATCTCAAACATAAAGCAAGACAAGAGATAACTTGCTTATTTTCTTCAATTGGTCAATTTCACGGTTAACTATGGAACATTTAGAACACATCCCTTTGATATTCCCTAAACATATCCTTTTTTTACTACTCCACTTCCACTTTGAGGGGTGTGTTAATTCTCCCTCTTAAAACATTTAGATGTGTAACTCCTATTATTGAAGACATGTCAAACAACCATGAAATACTCCTTATTCTCACTCTTGAGAATGAAATCATAGGATAGTATGTATGAGTGGACATATAAACTTGATGACCTTGATCACCTTATCTTGATGCATTCATAATCAAGACAACCAAAAGACTAAAGTTGTCATGTTTTGGTTCATAACTCCCACTTAAATGTATGACACACAAGTCACATATGTTGGACCTCATTTCTGAAGTCCAACATTCGGAATCATAAAAGCACAAAGGACTCATTTCTTATAACTTACTGAGCAGAATTGGGGAACTTCCAATTGGAATTTCAATTCGGTTTCTTCAGAGCATTTATTACCCATTGTCTTAAGTTTCTAATGACACCAAAAACACTCAATTTGGTTCAGAAATAAGGAAGTTATGGCCGAAACACTTTTTTCTCTTACTAATCTGAGACTGAACACTATACCCAACTTCACTTCAGAAATTGTAAATTTTAGGGACTGAATTGAAATTCGATTCTTTCAGATACATTATAGGTCCATGTCTATAGTTTGTTTAGAAACAAGAATAAAATCATTTGGATCTCTACAAATTGATATATCACCAAAATACTAAAGCATGTTCAGAAAAAATAATCCAACTCATACTCTTTTAACCAATCCACTCACTTTGATTCAATCTATCTTTTTTAAATTAATATAAAAACTATAAATTTTTATGGAGAGGTAGAGGAATGGCTTAGGAATCCAACGCTTCAAAAATCAGGTCAATTGGAGGACAAACAAAGGAGTTATGGCCAAAAGAGTGGAGAGAGGTCGGGTCAGGGGAAAGAAAATCGGCCGCGTCGCACTTGCGACACAGGGCGCGTGGCCTCCTGAATTTTCTTCTTCCGACATCCTAACTTCCAAAATTCATAACTTTTGACCCAGAGCTCCAAAAATTGAAAATTTGGTATAAATGAAAAGATAAAAGAAGGCTCTACAACTTCCATAAAGAACTAAAAACAATTGCAGTCTTTATAAGGATCAAAAGTTCACAACAAAGTGGTTGTCCGACAATTTCATCCTAAACAGCATCATAACTTCTAAAAATCATATCTTTCTACTCCATTGTCCAAAAATTTCATACTTTATATCAAAGGAAAGGTAAAAAGATAATTTACAACTTTCATGAAGATAACTTTGGCTAATTCTACCTAGATCGATAAATTTTTTCCATTGAATTTCTGCACATCATCACTACAGCTAGGAAGATTTACTAACACAATATCCCTTCATATCCACTCACTACCAAGTACCTTTTGGTACTCTTGAGCTTCACCTCAAATAATTCATCCCATACACCTTACCAATCACCAATATGCTATTCCAAAACAAATAACCAATTGCAATCTCAACAAGGAAGAATATGCGCATATACATTCCTCTTCCGCAAAAGTCATACACAACCTATAAAGTAACACAAGCATACATAAAGGATAATCCTTGAATTCTCATTCTCATTTCAAGCCAAAATGAATGTTCATACATAGCTTTAATTACATATCAACATGTCCATCACTAGTTTAGCGCAAGATACAAAATACATGAGATGCTCAATGTTTGATATGCTTATAAAGTTATCCAAAAGTCTAGTCACTAACATAATACAAAAGCATCTAATGCCTTGGAGTTTCCGATGCCTTGCAAGGTTCACGCTCGTCTTGTTTAGCACCTGAGGGGGGAAAAGTGGGATGAGCAACACGGCTTATTGGCTAATACATTTATAGCCATCGGTAATGAGCCACACAATCAAGCATATATACACATGTATCAAGCAATCCAATTCATTTGCAAATTCATCACACCATTCATAATTAACCAAAAATTTATCACATAAAGCATATCATGAAATCTTCTATCAATCATAACACTTTATTATGGATCATACTCAAAAATTAATGATGAAATGCACACAAATGGTTCGAGAGTTCTGTGGAACAAAACGGTTTACAACGTAAACAAAACGAGTCCAATTTCTCAAGATCTCGTGGCCTCAAGCAGGAAGCTGGGAAAAGGCTATAGATAAAAATGCACGTGACTAACGAAACGGGTTTCTCTCTTGCCCAATCACAAACAAATCTGTGCTTAATTTAGTCAATCGCAAATTTGCATTCTCATACTTCTTTCATTTCATCAAATTCTCATATCTTCATACTTTTCATTCATTTCAAAGAAAACATGTCATATTTCCTTATGCACTTTCAAATATTCACCACAATTCAACATTTATGCTATTTAAACAATAACACACATATAGGGCATTTGCCCATCACACAACAACTATAAAAATATTACCCACCTAATTTGTCGAAAATCTAAGCTCAAGATTGCCCTTCCTCTTTCTCTTTAGTAAGGTTTTCTTGATTCCCTTCAATTAAACCAATTCGTATTTAACCCATACGTTCAAAAGAAAGTTCATAAAATTCAAGAATCAAAGAAATGCTAAAATTGAATTTAAACCTAACTTACCCATAGCCCATCTAAGCTAAAAAAACCAAAACCCTAACTTAGAAATCCCAAAATCAATTTGGTTTCATCTTTCTCTTGTTTCTTCCTTCATTTCCAACACAAACCCTAACCTCTATTTAATCCCCTTTTTGAACCTAGCATAAGAAGATGAAAACTTACCTCCAACAAGTTGATTTCCTCTTCTTTTTCTTCTTCTTTCTTCTTCCTTTGAAGTTTCCCACAATCTTACCTTCTTTCCTCTCCTTTTCTCTTCTTCGTTTTGGCTTCCACGACACTCTCTCCTCTCCTCTTCTAATTCATTAATTCAATCCTTTGTTTTACTTCTTTTCTTCCAATTTTGCTGCTCCTTCACTTAGGCTTTCCAAGTTTGCCCTTAATTTTTCATATTTGGCTCTACTCTTCCATTTAACAAGCCTACTACTACTTAATCTAACTTAATCCTAACCCTTCATTCTAATTTCAATTTCAACTTTCAATACCCCATTCATACTTGCAAATTTAATGACTCAACTCTAAAATAATAAAACAATTAAATCGCAAATAAATAAATAAATTCGAGGCCCAACAATTTATCATGTTGTTTTTCATCAGTTTTAGTCCATATTGTAGCTACTTGTGATGCAATAGGAAGATTGTAAACGCGTTGATCAAGACCAGGATAACATAAGAGAACAATTTCCTGATTTTCAAGCGATGGAATATCTTTGAGACTTCAAAAGAACCTAGCATAAGTGTTATCTTGAAGAATTGTCATAATGAGCTTCAATGTATTTTCACGGAGTTTATCAGAACTGTTGATCCTTTTTTGAAGTTCTTTATTAGTGTCAAAGAAATAAAGTTGGATTCGAGATACCTTATTGCTTGTTGGCACTAAAATGTCAAGGAAATGATAAAATTGTCCTTGAACACGGAAAGATAGAAAAGCCTATCTTATATTAAGCTAATTATCATATTAATTAATTAATTAGTTCACTATATTATAATCGTTACTTAACAGATGTGCATAATATGCTACATAATAAAAGATTAATATTATATAGCATAATATGGGTTTTATTGATATAATAATTATCTTAATAGAAGAAACGCTTTTCTACATTCAACCACTTCGTCTTAGTTTCTGCTTCGTCTTACTTTTCTCTATGCACTTCGTCTTACTTTTGCTTCGTCTCGCTTTTTCTAAAGTCAACTGCTCCGTCTTAGTTTCCACTTCGTCTTAGGTTCCCCTTTGTCTTAGTTTCTACTTCATCTTCCTTTTGTCTCCACGCTTTGTCTTTGTAGCACCCCGCTCCCGCAAGACTCAAACCTGACATCGAAGGTGATGTCCGAGCTTGTGCCCGCAGAAGCGGTGTGCTAGAGCAGTCTATCAGTTACGTTCGGTACAATTTTCAGTTAATTTTGTAGCCCGATCGACAAAAGCATAAACAAATCTCAATTATTCACCGATCGGTAGGCAAATATACCGAACGAGCCCATTCCAGTGCATTAATGAATCGGTCAATACAATACACTTATTCGAATTTCAATCACCAAAATAGGGCCCACTATAATAACAAGACATCAATTTACAGAAATTGCGGAATAACAATACTCAAGTACAGAAGACAGACGCAACTAATCTCGACCTCTAAATGTCACTTGCTTGCAATAACAGTACTCCTGTCTGCCTGACAGGGTAATCTTCCGAGTCCTGAAAAATAGTTGCAAATTTTGGGTGAGTTTTGCGAACTCAGTGAGTGATCATCATCGATGGCTCACTCAACACATAGCACACATAGGTCACATTTCACGGTTAGATAACACAAATCATATTAGAGTTCATTTCCCTTACATCGGTCACTTCCCATTCAATATCACGAAATCAGTTACATTATGTATATGCAATATGCATGTGACTCATTTTCTCATTTTATTATAGTGTTGTGACCGAGCGTTTAAACAGTAAACAGTAGGCAGTAGACGCGTCTAGGGAGTAGGAGAGTCCTCTGGGTATGCACTATCTCCCTTCGAGGTCGAGGCTCTTTTTCAGTATCAGTGGTGACTCGGGTCACAACTGCCTTTATGTTTCATGCATTCATGAAATGCAGTGCATCAGTTAATTATACACAGTCCCTTCCCATATTATCGATTGGTCCAACACTTATCAATCATTTACCGATCACAGTTTCAGTATATGCAATACACATCCTGTTCGCAATGAACAGTTACAGTAAGCACACAGTTCACCCAAGTCACATTCAAGTAGTAGTTCATCGATCGATCAGTGTAGATGTTTCAATTAAAACAAATAAGCACACAGTTCACCCAAGTCACATTCAAGTAGCAGTTCATCGATCGATTAGTAGAAACATGTCAATGAAAACATACAGTAAAAGGAGACCATCTCAGTCTACTCACAGTATGCGCCAGATTAGCAACTGCTTTCCCGATCTGGGAACACTTGACTGCGGGCACTTAGCCTGCACAGTACATTAATGCAAGATACGTTACAAAATGTACATTTCTCAATGGTTCCTAGTGCACATGCCTGAAATGAACTAAGTACAATGCATGTTTATGACAAGCTCCGGGTATATTCCCATTAACGCTCCCTCTTTGAGATTATACTCCAATACAATCACTCCATTCGAAAATCACTCAATTCGGTTCAGAAATGAGGAAGTTTTAGCCAATACAGTTACTAACAGTACACCGCACTTTACTTCAGAATCTGACTATCTTAAAGCCTCAATTATCGGTCGGCTCCTTCGGATCATTAGTAGATCCATGTCTCTAATTCAGTTTGAAACAAAACTCAGATCAATTAGAGCTCTAAGGCTCAAACTATCTCCACTTTGCCGAAACATGTTCAGAAAGATTTACACACAGCTCTTTTAATCGGTCAATCCACTTTTAATCGATCGTTCTGTCTTAGCTAATATCAGAACCAATCACTTCGGTAAGGAACAAAAGAGAAATGTTTGAAGGATTCAACACTTCAGAAATCAGAGCAATCAGATATCGGTCGGAGGAGTTTTGGCCAACACCAAGCAGAGGGATCGGTCGGCCAGACCGCTCGACCAATTGCCAAAACAAAGAAGGATAGTCGGTCGGCCGTAGAATATCAATCGAAATAAAAAAATAGAGCTCGGCCATAATAGCAGAGGTCGGCCGACTCTCGATCTGTCAGTCAGTAACAAAATTCAATCGGTCGAAAGATCGAAGATCAGTCGGTAGACTTGTGATCCAAAGAGCAGGAGGAGGTAGGTCAGTCAAAGATAAAAACTGATCAGTCAGAAATTCAAAGTCGGTCAGCCAACGGATCACAGTTGATCGGTCAGAAGATCAAGTCGATCGGTCAGAACAGAAAGGCGAATCGATCGGTCAAAACAGAAAGGCGGATCGATCGGTCAGAACAAAAGGATGGATCGATCGGTCAGAACAGAAAGACAGATTGATCGGTCAGAATAATAGGATGGATCGGTCGGTCAGAACAGAAAGATAGATCGATCGGTCAGAATAGAAAGGCGGATCGATCACCAATTTCTATATGCATTACTTTTGACTCAGAGTTTCAAATTCCACAACTTAATGTCGAGGGGAAGCTCTAGAATTTCCAACCACTCAAAACCACATTCAGTCCCTAAAAGGGTCAAAACCGTTCGATAACTTTGTCCTAACCACATCAGAATTTCCAACACTCTTAATGTTTCACTCCCTTAACCACAGTGCTAACTTTCAGAAAGGTCGTAGAAGCAAATTTTTACTTCTCTACTTAGAAAATTTTTTTTCCAGATTTTTACACTCATCCGATCACCCCTTTGAAATCTGTTCAATCTCTAACCTTTCTATTCCCTTACATCCATCATCACTCATTCCATAAGAACCAGTAACATTGCCCATAACACAAGCAGAAACTTGCAAATATCAAAACATCAGAATTCAAACATTAAACTGACAATTTCTAATAAAAATACAAGTCTTACCTACTTAAGCTTCCGTTTCTTCAACTCTTCGAAAATCCTACGCTGTCTCACAACACCATACCCGATCATTATCTCCTAAAAAAGGACGAGGTTTAAGTTCAGCTCTGAGGTGAGGTGAGCTAAAAGGGCGAGAGAGCAAAGTGAAAGGATACGCAACTTATACCATGAGCAGAGAGAAAGGAAGCTACGAGAATGCTGGTAGAGAAACCAAGAAGATAAAACTCCTTTTTGGCTTGCTCATTTGCAAGGTGTCGGGAAAAGAAAGAATAAAGACAAAGCCATTAAATGGATTCAATAGTGTCATGACACATGTCAGGACATTTGGTAATACTTTATCTTATGACTACATAACCATTTATCTCTACTCCATTTATCACTCAATTTTGCAATCCCTTTGTCACCCAAAACTCCAATGACTCAAACAATAATTTCTCAATTTATGTATCTAATCTTCAGTGCCATAGGACAATCATTGTCTACTGGAAGTAACACTCGATCTGCCACCTGGCATTTTTCTTAGATCGAAAATTTCCCCACAATTTCAGGAAAATTATCCTAAAATTCAGCAAAATTGTTAAATCAATAATTTCACTTCCCAAATCAGTTACCAATTACCCATAAATCTCAAAATAAAAACCCAGAATGGCCATAAATGCATGTACACTAATTGCTATATGCAAGGATTTACTAGTCCCATACCTGTATCCCTTATATGATGCATGAGCATGAGATGTGTTGGCCCAATTCCTCCGATTAATCACACCTGTACCAAAAGTTCAGGGTTATAACCCTTTAATTGGAAATGGGATGTTACAACTCTCCCGCCCCTTTTTAAAGAAATTTCACCCTCGAAATTTTAACCACAAGGCAAGGGGACTATCATCTCATATATTGCTCCGTTTCCTATATCACTTCACCAATTTTCCTTTCATAAGACCACTATTGCTCGATCCGATTGGTTTCTCAATTCTTTATTTTGATACCATACGAAATTCTTTCATGGATGTGTTTCAGATATGCAACTTTCTACGTCCAGTCTCATTAATACACAACAAGGTTGCCTAATGTTATCCATATAATACGGTGCAGATCCGAATCATCTTTTCTAACTTCTACGCGTTCATAATTCCACAGTCCTATTTTCACCATAATCAGTGTATATCAAATTTAATTTTCCCTATTTACACCTTTATCTCCTTCTCAGTACCCCTTTGTAGAGGTAGTAATCTTCGAAGTAATTGAGCGTACCTTTTTTTTTCACTTCGTTAGTGTCAGGACACTGAGCTCTGATATTTATCTCACAATCTTCCATATCTCCATTGTGGAACCACTTAACTCTTTCGTCATTAACTAAGATCACTAATTCCTTTTGCTCATCAATGTTATCTCACATCCATTCTAGCCTTCGTCCATCTCTCTTTATTTCACTGTAGGGTCGAATGATTTCCTTTTTGTCATATGACACTTTATACCACAATTGAATGGTAATCATCACGTTAACGATCGATATGCCTAGTTAAGGCTTACAATCCTCTCATGTTCTTCTGAACTCCCTACACATAAGCTTCTATCTGTCTTTAACAGTCATGATTAGACGTAAGTCAACCATTTAGTCGCTTGGTTCTACAACAACATTTCTCAATACATTATTACAACCCTATCATCCCAATTTGTGACATTCGGCTCTCTTTCAACTCTTTCGAACTCCCTAAGTACTATCATCAGATAGACATCCAAATTATGGACATAACATTTAACATATCACCGAGCTTCCTACCGATCATCAAATCCAATTGGCATCATCATATCACAGCTTTATCGATCGGTAGCATCACGTCATAGCATTATCGATCGACATCATCATGATCTTTACCGATCGACATCATCTAAATATCTACAGTGTATCCATAGGTAAGGGTCTCCACGTTTTCATACTAACTGCTATAGCAGCTAAAGTTTCATGATTGCCTCACGGTACATCAAAGCACCTTACACTATTTCAACGACTACGCATTTCCGGAACAGTTCATTATAAACCATAACATCTAAAATAGGCCTCGTAGAGTTTTCCTCAATTATGCAAAATTTACAAATACTCGTTTCTGGACTACTTCACCTCGACACGGTCGCTAGGTTGTGCGGTCGCTCGACCAGCACAATCGGTCGGTAGTGCGATTGCTCGGCCTAACTTTTTCCATAAAACATTTTATTCCTTCCGACTGACTTATACATTTTTGTCTCATTATTTTCAACCTATTCTTTACTTTCTTCAACAATCACAACAAGACACTTGCGTTAAACTCAAATTTGAGGCCATAGCCTCAATCTCACATTACATTACATTTTCCATCATAGATTTCACCATATTTCAATGCATTCCTCATTTGTCATATCTAATCATAAACAGTTCCTCATTTCGATATATTCCCATCAGTTCTTTTTTTCACGTTATATCATAGTACTACTATTCTCACTTTGTATATCCACTATGTCTACCAGCTTAAACACATACCATATGCTCATGCGTGCGACTCACACTTATACGACTCTGACTAGGGATCAGTTGCCACTGTCTGCTACGACCTAACTTAAATGCATGTAATGTGACCCATGTCTAAAAAAACGCCCAGATAAACTCGTACTTCTGGGCTCTGATACCACATATGTAGCACCCCACTCCCGCAAGACCCGAACCGAACATCGAGAGTGACATCTGAGCTCGTGCCCGCGGAAGTGGAGTGCTAAAGCAATCACTAATTTACGGTCGGTACCAATTTCAGTTAAGTTTGTCACCCGATCGACACAAGCATAAGCATAAATCAAAGTCACTCGGTCAAAGTCAGTCGACAAAATTGCTTTTGACACAGTACATGTATAGGCGGAAAATTATTACCGATCGTGCCAATTACAGTTCGTGAATAATTCAGTCAGTACATTACAATCATACAGATTCCAATGGCCAATTAGGGCCCAACATTAATACAAAACATCATTGTCAGAAATTACGGAATACAAATTTAGACAATAATAAACAAATACAATA
>JAOTAZ010102972.1:0-10478 GCA_025629785.1 Erythroxylum oxycarpum
TTAGTGAAGACAGGGATATGGCGGCCGCTCGCTCGGAAGCCATCAGGCAAAAAGCAACAAAGTTCTACAACAAAAGGATAAGGCCGAGCGGCATAAAGATTGGTGGTTACGTTCTAAGAAAAGCTGAGGCGGCTGGGAAACACCCAGGAAAGCTCGGGCAGGCGTGGGAAGGACCCTACCTGGTGATCAAGCAAGCCGGACACGGTTCATTTATCCTGCGTGACGCCGATGGCAAGGTCCTACCGAGGCCATGGAACTCACAAAATCTAAAGACATTCTACCACTAGATAAGCTTTGTTTACACTTGTTCATTTTTATCTTTAGTATCTTATTGTTGCTTACGGGGTTATAGCGGGTACCTTTTTTCTGGCTCCGATAGTCAGGTTTTTTAATGGCCCGCATCGCCTTCATTAATAAAGAATTTCATTATTAAAGAATCTTACCAAAATGCGCCATAGTGAATGACAGATCGCATGATATCTCGACAAATTTTCGACATAGCTCGCCCTCGAGCAAAGCTCGGGCTTCGACAATCAACAAGTTTTCGACATAGCTCGCCCTTGAGCAAAGCTCGGGCTTCCACAAGCAACAAGGTTTCAACATAGCTAGCCCTTGAGCAAGGCTCGGGCTTCGACAAGCGACAAGTTTTCAACATAGCTCGCCCTTGAGCAAAGCTCGAGCTTCGACAATCGACAAGTTTTCGACATAGCTCGCCCTCGAGCAAAGCTAGAGCTTCGACAATCGACAAGTTTTCGACATAGCTCGCCCTCGAGCAAAGCTCGGGCTTTGACAATCGACAAGTTTTCGACATAGCTCGCCCTCGAGCAAAGCTCGGGCTTCTACAATCGACAAGTTTTCAAAATAGCTCGCCCCTGAGCAAAGCTCGGGCTTCGACAAGCGACAAGTTTTCGACATAGCTCCCCCTTGAGCAAAACTCGGGCTTCGACAATCGACATGTTTTCGACATAGCTTGCCCTTGAGCAAAGCTCGGGCTTCGACAAGCGACAAGTTTTCGACATAGCTCGCCCTTGAGCAAAGCTCGGGCTTCGACAAGCGACAAGTTTTCGACATAGCTCACCCTTGAGCAAAGCTCGGGCTTCGATAATCGACAAGTGTTCGACATAGCTCGCCCTTGAGCAAAGCTCGGGCCTCGACATCCGACCTTCGATATAACATTTTCGACACAGCTCGCCGATTACTGAGACAATGCTCTCGCAGCCGAGCGACATCAAGTCAAAACCTCGGCACCGATTGGTTTTCGACAATGATCGACCTACAACAATTCTCGACACTCGGTATCAACCGGTCGGGTTATCAAGACAAAGTTAAGGGACCCAATGAGACCTAGAAGGCCACCCTTGCTCAACCGGATGCACCAGTTCGCAACGTGCAATTCGAAAAGGCAGTCTCTCCAACAATAAATTGCATCCAACAAAATTACGAATACAGATTAAGGTAAAATACTTTTATTTCCAATAAATTTGCCCTGATCACAAGCCCGACCAGGTGAGCATTCAAAAAGAAGCATTCTACCCGATCTATTACGAAAATTATCTGCCTCATTCAATCTACTGCACGTATCATCAATGAGCTTCTCCATTCCAAAGTCGAACAATTTGTCCGACACAGGTTGACACTGACGAGCCCTGCGATGGCCGCACTAGAACCATTACAGAACCTCGTCAGGGATTACCTCTCGCTCTATCTCAATCGTCAGGGATTACTTCTCACTCTGTCTCGACCATTCCTTCTCCTCCTTCTGGAAGAAAGGTGTGATTCTGGCACGGGCAGAGCAATTCTGGACAGGAAAAGGGGAAAGGACGCATCTGGTAGATGGTTGGAACCCGGAATGGGGACGATAATGAAAGACAAATTCTGGCAACATGATGAAAAGGCAGAGAACAGAGGCACAGAAAAGCCATACAGATTAAGGAAAAAACTTTCTGCTTTCTGCCGCAGTATTTATAGCATTATTCGAGAAAACATACCAATCCGGATCAACTACGTGGAAAAACGTAAGTGGCTGGAACAGCGCGGTAGACGAGGGGGCACACGTAACCGCATGCGATAAATGTGTGACGGTCCAAGCTACGGGACGTTCCAAATATCAATGACACCCAGAAAATGTGGATTATCAACAATAATCACGATAAGCATCTTGAATTTCAACATCTTCAATCGACCCAATGCGTAATGATTGTGTGATAATTGAACGGGCGCACCATTTTAGGTCTCGAACGGTGCCTAGAAGACACGAATCGCCAGATGGCATTTAAACCCTCCATCCAGGCTAGACCTCCCTCATGGGGCACGAGCCGAGTTCTCAACCAGCATCACCGCGCACGGACCGACCTTTCTTATGTCTTAGCAGCCCGACCAATCGACCTGATAATAAGCAGCCCGCATCATTAGGCCGCACGATCTCCATGTACTCCTTCGATCCCTCTCTTCGGTTAGAATCAAGGAGTAGGGGGGCTTATGGTCGGGTCGGCCTCATAAGGCCCAGCCTAGAAGTGTACAACTCCAAGCCCACGCTTTGGCGGCCCGATAGTAAGAGATCGACTTCCATGCAAACACATCAATTCACGTAGAGACCTAAACCTAGAAACAAACAACAGCATATATAAGGTATGATTCACCGTGATTAAGGTACGAACTCATAACCCTAGTTGCTCCTTCGTTCTCATAACCTCAATTCTCTCAAAATACTGACTTGAGCGTCGGAGGGGCCTTCCGGAAAACAACCCCCGGCGAGTCTTTGCTTATTTTGCAGGTTTACACTAGCAGAGAATTCTCATAATTATGGAACAGAACAAGGATGCTCCAGATCAGCAAAATCTAGCTGAACCAGAAAGTATTGCTGAAATTCAACTTGGTCCTTAGAGCTTCTTTCACACTTTCCCACAATCTCGAAGTAAGTTGAAGATCTCTGTCAGAAACTATAGAATCTGAAATCCTATGCAGTCTCACTATTTCATCAATATACTTCTTTACTAGCACATGCAGAGAATCAGTCTGTTTAATTGCTAGAGAATGGGTTGACTTCATCAAATGATCAACAATAACCTATATAGCATCATGCTTCCTACTAGTCTTGGGCAAACCCATTAGAAAATCCATAGATACCCTTTGCCACTTCCACTCAGGAAAGGACAATGGCCGTAACTTGCCTGAAGGTGCCTGGTGTTCAGCCTTGACTTGCTGACACCTTAGACACTTGCTTGCATATTCTGCCACATCTCTCTTTATTTCACCAAAAATGCTCTCTCAAATCTCTATATGTCCTAGTGTTGCATGGGTGCATGGCATAAGGCGCATTGTGTACCTCATTGAGTATCTCATCCTTCACCTTCTTAACATTTGGAATACAGAGTCTTTTTCCTACAACCATGAGTCCATCATCCCTCACTATCACTTCAAGTTTCTTGTCATTCTGAATTTATGCTCGAAGCTTACTCAATTCTGCATCCTGTGCTTGTAACTCCCTAGCCTTCTCTCTGAGTATCGGTCTCACTCTGAAAGTAGCAACAATACAATCAGGTTCCTCCTGTTTCAAACTTATCCTAAATTTGGCCATCTCTTCCAATAACGGTAGATAAACTGTCAAAACATGGGCTATTGAGGATTTCCTACTCAAAGCTCTGCCACTACATTTACCATTCCTTGATTGTACTCAATCAATAAATTATAATCCTTGAGCAACTCTAACCACCTTTTTTGTCTCAAATTAAACTCTTTCTAGCTCAAAAAGTACTTGAAATATTTATGATCTGTAAAAATCCTCGTCTGAATCCTATACGGATAATATTTCCAAATTTTTAAGACAAAGATTACTGTTGCTAATTCTAGATCATGAGTCGGGTAGTTCAACTCATAAGGCTTTAGTTACCATGAAGCATAAGCTATCACCCTGTCTCCTTGCATCAATACACAACCTAAACCCTTTCTTGAAGCATCGTTGTAAACTATATAATCCTCATCTCCTAGAGGCAAAATCAGAATTGGAGTACTTATCAATCTTTGCTTAAGTTTCTCAAAGCTCTTCTGGCATTCATCACTCCAGATAAACTTTTGATTCTTCCTCAATAACCTGGTCAGTGGAGCAGCTATCATGAAAAATCCTTCCACAAACCTTTTATAATAACCTACCAGACCTAGAAAACTCTTCACCTCTGTCACTGTCTTGGGTGTACGCCACTTCATCACTGCTTCAATTTTCTCGAATCAACATGTACCCCATCTTTAGAAATTACATGTCTAAGGAATACCACCCGATGAAGCCAAAACTCACACTTGTTGTACTTAGCATAAAGTTCCTTCTCCTTTAATGTCTTCAACAATATCCTGAGATGTTCCTCATATTTCTCTTCACTCTTGGAATAAACCAGTATGTCATATATAAACACTATGACAAACTGATCTAGATACTCCTTGAAGTCCCTATTTATAAGATCCATAAATGTAGCTGGAGCATTGGTGACTAGGAACTCGTAATGCCTATAACGAGTCCTGAAGGTTGTCTTGCTTACATCAGAATCCTTGATTCTGTGTTAATGATAGCCTGACTTGATATTAATTTAAGAAAAGACCTTTGCTCCCTACAGCTGGTCAAACAGATCATCAATCTGGAGCAGAGGATACTTGTTCTTAATAGTCACCTTGTTGAGTCTCCGGTAATCAATACACATCCGTCATTATCCATCCTTCTTTGTTAACAAACAGGATCGGCGCTCCCCATTGTGACGAACTCAGCCTTATGTACCCCTTTCTTAAGCTCCTTCAGCTCAGCTGGAGCTATTCTATACGATGGTATGGAAATAGATGTGGTACTTGGAATCAGGTCAATGGCAAACTCAATTTCCCTCACTGATGGCAAACCAGGTAAATCTTATGGAAACACGTTTGGAAATTCCCTCACGATCGAAAAATACTCTAACTTTCCTTCATTCACATCAGTGTCTATGGCGTGTGCCAAAAAGGCTTCACACCTTTTTCCCATCATCCGGTTAGCTAGCAAAGCTAAAACAATTTTGGGTGATGGTGTCCTTTTGTCTCCTCTAAAAATCACCTTCTCACCATTGCTAAGATCAAACTCTACCTCCTTGAGGTTATAGTCTAACTTTATACAGTATTTCTCCATGCCATCCATTCTCAGTATAACATCTAGACCTTTCAAATATAGAGGCAATAAATCTACTACCAGTTGAGCACCATCAATAAGGAGCTCACAATCTCTATATACTTGACTGATTATCACATTCCTCCTAGAGGAGTACTAACAATCAACTGACCATCTAGTGGCACCAAATTAACATCATGTAAAATCATGCTTGCAGAAACAAAGGAATGCATAGAGCCAGAATCAATCAATACATATACTATAGAATTAAGTAACTGAGCCATACCCGTGACAACTTCAGGTGCGGCTGCAACCTCATCCCTGGTCATGGCAAATACCCTAGCTTGTGCCTAACCCCTTGGCCTCCCTAGAGGAATAGCCTTCCTCGCCGCTGCAAAACTGCCCACCTCAGTAATTAGCCTAGTTCCTAATGTTGTAGCTCTCCTTGGGGCTTGCAACTGCGACTTCTCTTGCCTCGGTTCCTAGGGATAGGCCCTGATCATGTGTCCCTTCTCCTCACATCGAAAACATGCTCTAAGTAACTTGAAGCACTCTCCTTTGTGAAACTTCCCACAATGCTCACATTGGGGGTTTATGTACCTACTCCCCTCCATCCCTTTATTACCCCCTGCAGTTGAGGCTTGCACTAACACTACCTTTGCTTTCTTGCTCTTAGCAGAGCTACTACTTCCCACTTCACTCTGTATGACGAATCTCCTCGTACTCCTCTTAGGCATTGGAGCACTCATTCCCTCCTTGGAAGATTGTTCCTGGTTCTTCCTCTTCTTATTCACTTCATTCTTTACGTTCTCCAGTTTCTCAGCCTAGAGTGCAGCATCTACCAACTGCTGGTAGTCACAGAAGTTATAGATCATAACTTTATTCTTGATTCCTAAATAAAGTCCTCCTTCAAACTTACAGCACTTGTCCTCTTCGTTCGCAACAATGTTGGCCGCATATCGTGAAAGCTAGGTGAACTTCAGCTCATACTCACTCACACTCATATCCCTTTATGTGAGATTCAGGAACTCCCTAGCCTTCTTTTGGACATAAACCCTCAAGAAGTACTTCCTCCTGAATGCTTCCAAAAAGTATCTCTATGTCAATACCGGTGGTATAACCTAACTGTGGGGTACTGACTCCCACCAATGTAGCGCATCCCCCTATAACAAACTGACTGCATAGTGTAACTTCTCCTCATTCAAGGATTTCATCTGAATCAGGACCCTTTCTGTCCTTTTCAAACAGGCTTCATCTTCTTTTGGATCTACAGTCCCAATGAAATACACAACCCCATACTTGTGGAGCTTATCATACTGCCCACTCCTCTCCACTGGAGCTTGCACCAGAACTTGTGACCTTTAGCCCATGGCATATGAGAAAGCCTGAGCAAAGGCTTAAAAGAACCATGGATCTAGAGGGTTCACTTGTGGCATAGGAGGAGGAGGCGGTGGCACTTCATGCTGAACACTGGGTGCCTCAGAATTAGGAGCAGAATGTGTCCCTGCATCTTGTGGGATATAAGATTCATCCATGCTCCCTTAAGGAGAATGAGATCGAGTCGTAGCTCCTCGAGTTCTTTTTCATAGCGGCATAATCACTCCTTCAATTCAAAACCATTTTTAAGAAAAAAATCTTTGGTTCATGTTTCATGTAAAACAACTTCAAATCATGTAAAACAATATAAAAACAATACACATTGTTCATTTTAAAACAATGCAAGTTCAATTCATAACTGAAAACTACCCGCTTCATGCCTAGGATACCCCTAAACCTAGTCGCTCTAGTGCCATAAGTGTTGGGCACCCCACCCTCGTAAGACACGTGCCTGACGTCCTAAGTGACATCTGAACACGCTTCCCATAGAGGTGGCATGGCCATGCCAGTCAGTCACTATAATCAAACTCATTTCTTCAATTTCAGAGCAGATTTTGGAAATCTTTAAACTAGAATTACAAATTAACTTCTTCAGAATATTTGTAGCTCTGTCTCTAGTTCATTTAGAAACAAGAATCGTCTCATTTGGAGCTCTACAGATCAAGATATCATCAAAATACCAAAGTATGTTTAGTAAAATATCCAATTCATACTCTTCCAACCGATACCCTTACTTTGATTCAATCAATCTTTTGGAAATCAATACCAAACGCTATACGCTTTTATGGAGAGATAAATAAAATTGTTACAAATCTATTGGTTCAAAAGCAGGTCATTTTGAGGTCGGATGCCAAAGTTATGGCCAAATGAGTCAAAGGTATTCAAGTTTGGGAAAACCTGCGGGTTGCAACCGTGACAAGTCACGGTCTTGACTTCCCCAGAAAAGTCATGATCGTGATTTTTCAAAATTTCTACAGAGTCACGATCATGACTTTTGAAAAATTCTATCAGAGTCACGATCATGATTTCCCATTGTCTTCATCGAACCTATTGTTAGTAAAAAGGGAATAACTTTTACTAGACTATGCAGTCAAGCATTCAAAGATGGTTTTGAAGAGGACTTCTGGACCTACAACTTTCATGGAGACCTCGAAAAGACATTTTGTCTCTAAAAGGGTTTCAAATTAATGTAGTTGTCCCGCATGTCCATCCTCTAATGATCGTATATCTCAACTCTGGGGTCCAAAAATTTCATACTATATAAATTTGAAAAGCTAGAAAGGTAAACTACAACTTCTAAGAAGACAACATTGTCTAATTCAACATAGATTAATACAGTTTTCCCCCTGTGGTCAGAACACAAATTTTTACCCCTATGAAAAACTTGAATACGTAATGAACAATTTGGAAATGTCATGGGCAAAACACAATCATATTTCATTAACATCAAAAGATAAGAGTTTTGCAAAGCTTTAATGGGCATGTCAAGCCACAATACATCAATATCACAAAATCTCAAAATATAAAAGATACATGAATAATAATTTGTTCAAAATGCGACTAAAGCCTTATGTTTTCAAAATCTAGCTTAAAGTACAAAAATATGCATTATCGGAGAGATGTCTTGACTTTCTTTCACTCGATCTCTTGCTCCTCACTTGGAGATGGGAAGGAAAATGGGTGAGCTTAAAAGCTCGTGGGTAATAGGTTTATAATGGAGAACAAGCAAAACCATTGAAAAAGCTCAATGTCACACAAATTTTGCATCAATTCCATATAACACATATTTCCCAAATTCTCAACTTGTCAACATATATCATGAACACATACAAATCACATAGGCATCAAATTGTCATCCAATCATGAAAACATAAGCAATTCAGAATGGTTTGTGTAGCTCTATAAACAAAACATACTAACATATTCCAACATAATGGTCTTAAGTTGTCGTAAATAGAACGCACTATCACAATCCCACACAATGGTTTTGCGTAGTCGTAAATATAAGGGAGACCATGAAGAAGCTCTATGCCTCTAGCGGGCGAGTGGGAGAAGTCTTTAATAGAGTCAAAGTGCGGTTAACATATAGAATGTAACCACAAACTCACATAATCATGCATTTCATAACTTGTAAACATGTTGCCCAAAATGGCACATTTTTTAAACATGATTTCATAAACATAATATCTTTTCAAGAATCATTTTTATATTCTTTCCATAAATCATCAATGCAATTCACATACCAAACATATAGCAATTTCTCAACTCATTCAAGAAGAAATAAATGCAACATTTATAACACAATTGAAAACATTTAACTTTCTTGATTTGAAAAATGTTCATGGCTCATAAATTCCCCTATAAACATGTAACACAATCTCAAAGCATTTAAAAAGCAATAATTGCACGTTTATAAAGTAGTTGAAATCATTTTTTTTTCATTAGTAGAAAGAAACATTATAGGCTTATTAACTCAATTATAAACATGTAACCCACCTTGATTTCCTTGCTTAAGAATTTGCTTAAGGATGCCTCTCCTCTTTCTCTTCTTGATTTCCTTTGACAATAGTGAAATTCCATTTAATAGGAATTCAAATTGAAGAACCCAAAGGAACATATTCACTAAAATTGATCCTAGAATACTTAAATCCATACATTTCCTAAGCCTCTTAAATCAAAACCCTTTCAAAAATCCAAATGATTTAAAATAAGCTTACCTTGAGTCTTCACCGAATAACAAGATTTTTGGCTTAAATGAAAGTTCTTCTCTTCCTCTTTCTTTTTCTCTTCTTGATCAACCCCAAATTCACTCTTAAAAGCTAAGAAAAGATGAAACCCTACTTGCTCTTCCTTCTTTCCTCTCGAGAACTGAAACCTCTCTTCTTTCTCTCTTTGTTTTCGTTAGTTCTCTTCCTTCTCTCATATTATCATTTTTTCTTCCTCTAACAAACAAGAAAACATTTTCTTCTTCCTATTCTACCCTTAATGAGTGCTAAAAGTCCACTTTACCCTTCCTTTAATGCTTTATGGTCTTACCTTTAAGTGACTTGCCTATAATGCCCTTGAACATTCTTACTACCTTAACATTTTTAGTTCAACTAACCCATGAAATAAATCCTATTAACATAGACATAAAAAAATTAACTCCCAAAAATTTACCTATACAAACCTCATAATTATTTAAATCATGCTTAACAAAAGAAAAAAATTCAAGGGCTGCACCTAGATACTTTGATTTTAATATTTTAGGAGATCTAGGGTTGAAATACAAAATTGAGACTTTGAGTACTAAAATTTGATGGGATAAACTTAGTGTATGAGGATTAACCCTCAAATTTTTTACTAATCTAAAATTTGAGTCATAGAATTTGGACAAATTTTAGTTTTGATTGAGGGGCCACCCATATAATTTGAATTATGATATTATGTAAGAAATTGGTGGATTTACTAAGTCAAACATAATTGAAGAACATGATAAATTTCATTTTAAGAGTTATTGCAAACAATTAATAGGGATAGATAACTTTGTTGTTAGAAATGACCATAATAATGTCATTCTGAGTCCTGAGCATCTAATTACCACATAAGTTTATGTGTCATATTGTTTTTGATAAACATGAAAGTAACAAATGTTCTATTAAAGACTTATTCATTCTATGGTGTATGGATAAAAATGTTTAAGTTTGTACAACCACCTATATTTTTCATACTATAGCTACTTCTCTTAAAAAGAAAAAAGAAAAGTAGTCATTTCGGCAAGGGATATAATGTTATCGTGCTTATGGTGTAGATGTTAAGGGATTGTGTTGGGCCCCAAAAAAAATTTTTTTATTTCTTTTATTTATTTATTATTCTTTTGTTATTCTTTTGTTATTTCTTAATTTTGCTTTTAAGTGTTTTAATATTTTTAGAGATGAGTCTTATTATTTATTTCTTAATTTTGCTTTTAAGTGTTTTAATATTTTTAGAGATGAGTCTTATT
>JAOTAZ010103063.1:0-10471 GCA_025629785.1 Erythroxylum oxycarpum
ACCGAAAATACCAATTGAAAGAGTTTCAATTTTGCTTCTTCTTCTTCTAAGAAAATCTCCTCCAAACATTTCTTCTCATTTCCCACCAAAGGATTTTGTTAACCTAATTGTCCTTGAAGAACAGGTGGTAAATCTAATTGGTTGAGATACTACAACAAGGAGAAAGTAGATTGCTAAAGGAAAAGAGTCAAAGTCAAAGGATTTGGATACACGAAGAAGGAGAGGATAGTGCATCGAGGATTTAAAGCTGTAGTGAAGGAGTCGGTAATACTCCTGATATTGTTTATATTTTATTATCCTTATACCATATCATGTATGGATTGACATGTTGATTTAGATATGTTGCTTCCGTTGCAAAATGATTTATTAAAAGTTTTGAAATCTACCGTTTCTCCAAATAATGCATGCTTTCCTTTTCTGATCCAACAACAACTTCTAATTCATTTGAGATATGCATTCTTGGGAGAAGGTACTTATCTGGTTATCATTTCTTCTTCTTTGAATTCCTCTCAAGAAGAGAAGTTATTGAGGGTGTTACGTGAACATAAATTGGCTATTGCTTTGAATATTGTTGACATAAAGGGAATTAGTCCTTCTATTTGTGTTAATAGGATTCTAATGGAAGAAAACCACAAACCTAGTATGGAAAATCAGAGGAGGCTTAATCCTAACATGAAGTTGTGCCATCAGAGGTGTTTAAACTACTTGATGCAGGAATTATCTATCTTATTTCTGATAGTTCTTGGATAAGTTCTGTACAGGTGATGCCAAAGAAAGGTGGCATGACTGTCATTTCTAATGATAGTAATGAGTTAATTTCCATTAGGGTTTTGACAAGGTGGAGGGTCTGTATAGATTACAGAAAGTTGAATGCAACAACTAGGAAAGATCACTTCCCTCTCCCTTTTATTGTTCAAACATTTGAAAGACTAGAGGGGCATAATTATTATTTCTTTTTAGATGGTTATTCAAGTTATAACCAAATTTTGATAGCCCTGAAGGATCAAGAGAAAACCACCTTCACCTGTCCCTATGGTACATTTGCATATCGTAAGATGCCCTTCGGTTTGTGCAACTCTCCGGCCACTTCCTAATGCTGCATGATGTCCATATTCTCCGACATGGTAGAGAATATAATTGAGGTATTTATGGATGTTTTTTTGTTTTTGTTTCTTTTTTTTTATGCATGTCTGTTCAATCTAGAACAGGTTCTACAGAGGTGTGAAGAAACTAATCTCGTGCTGAATTGGAAAAAATACCACTTTATGGTACAAAAAGGAATCGTCCTAGGCTATAAAATTTCTAACAATGGAATACAGGTGGATCTAGCAAAAATTGAATTCATCAACAAGTTGCCATCTCCCAATTCGGTTAGAGCGATAAGGAGTTTTCTTGGACATGCAGGCTCTATCACAGATTTAGTAAGGATTTCTCCAAGATTTCTAAACCATTATGTGTTTTATTGCAAAAGGAAGTTCCTTATAAATTTACTGATGAATATCTTGATGCTTTCAACAGGTTGAAGAAGGAACTTACCTCAGCTCCTATAATGCCGCACCAAATTGGAATCTCCTTTTTGAGATGATATGTGATGCTAGTGATTATGCACTTGGGGCTGTCTTAGGGAAAAAAAAAAGGATAAGAAATTACATGTCATTTATTACGCTAGCAAAGTTCTTAACGATGCTCAAATTAATTATGCTACTATAGAGAAAGAATTGCTATCTATATTTTTTGCACTTGATAAATTTAGATCTTATCTTGTTGGATACAAAGTCATTGTTTACACTGACCATTCTGCTTTGAAATATCTGCTTACAAAGAAAGATGTAAAACTAGGATTGATCAGATGGATTTTGCTTTTGCAAAAATTTGATTTGGAAATTAGAGATAAGAAATAATCTGAAAATTTAGTGGCTGACCAATTTTTGCGAATTGAGCAAAAAGACAAATTGGGAGCATAATAGATTAATGATACCTTTCCTGATGAGAATCTGTAAGCTGTTAAGGAAAATGTTCCTTGGTTTGTTGATCATGTCAATTTCCTGGTGTCTAACATTATTCCTAGTTATTATTCATACCATAAAAGAAGGAAATTCTTATCTGAGGTAAGGAATTACATTTGGGAAGAGTCATTTCTTTTTAAAAGGTTTGCAGATGGGGTGATTAGAAGATGTATACCTGATGAGGAAATGGGATGATTAGAAGATGTATACCTGCATCATTGTCATGCTTCTCTCTATGAAGGACACCATGGAGCTAACAAAATGGCGGCAAAGGTTTTACAACCTGGGTTTTATTGGCATATGCTTTTTAAGGATGCTAGAAATTTTGTCATTACTTGTGATAAGTGTCAAAGAACAAGGAATATTGGTAGAAAGCATGAGATGCCTCAATCAGGGATTCTAGAAGTGGAACTCTTTAATGTACGGGGTCTGGACTTCATGGGACCATTTCTAGTATCCTTCAGTACTGAATACATCCTTTTGGTGGTTGATTATGTATCCAAGTAGGTGGAAGCCATAGCTTTGTCAAACAACACTGGCGCTAGTGTTGTCAAATTTGTCAAGAAGCATATATTCTTAAGGTTTGGTTTTCCAAGAGCTATAATCAGTGACAATGGGGTAAATTTTTAGAACCATCAATTAAAATCTCTCTTGGCAAAATATGGGTGTCATTTTAAGTTTGGAATCACCTATCACCCTCAAACTAGCAGGCGAGTTGAGGTATCTAATAGGGAAATCAAGTAAATTTTAGAGAAAACTGTTAATACCTCAAGAAAGGATTGTGTTGGCCCCCAAAATTTTGCTTATTATTTTATTGAGTTAAGCATGATTTAAATAAATTTTGAGGTTCTGATAGATTAATAAAATTTTGGAGTTAATTAGTATGTTAATGTTACTAGGATTTATTACTTTGGTTAGTAGAGTTAAATTAGTAAGAGGGTAAGGTAAAAAGGGCATTTTTGGTAGGACACTTAAGTTTAAAAGACGCAAGGCATTAATGAAGGGCAAAATGGACATTTTGCACTCATTAAGGGTACAATTAGAAGAAGAAGTGTAGTCTTGCTTTTAAATGAAGAAGAAAAACGTGAGTGAAGAGAGAAAGAAGAGAAATCATGGAGAAGAAAGAAAGAAGAGAGAAAGGAGCTAGATCTTTTCTAAGCTTTCTAGAGAGTTTTTGAGGTTGTTCAAGAAGAGACAAAGAAAGAGGAAGATAAGATCTTTTATTTGAACAAAAAATCCCTTTATTGTGTAAAGATTCAAGGTAAGTTCAATTTTAATCTTTTGGATTTTGGAAAGGATTTTGGTTTATGAAGCTTAGGAAATGCATGGGTATTTTAGAATCAATTTTAGTGAATGTTCTATGATTGGGTTCTTAATTTAAATTCCTATTGAATAGGATTTTGCCATTGTTGAAGGAAATCAAGACGAGCAAGAGGAGTAAGAGCAGAGGCATCTTTGAGCAAAATTATAGGCAAGAAAATCAAGGTAGGTTACATGTTTATAGTAGAGTTAATAAGCTATGAAGGTTTTCAAATTTAATAGAATTAAATGATTTCAACCACTTCATTAAAAGTTGCATTTATTACTTCTTAAAGGTTGAATTTATTTGCTTCTTAAATGAATTGAGAAATTTTGCTACATGTTTGGTTCTTGAATTGTGTTAAAGATGGACATGGTTTTTTTTTGGGAACAAATTATGCTTATGAAATCATGTTTTCAAGATGTGCCTTTTGGGCAATAAGTTCAAGTCATGAAATAAATATTGTGTGGGTTTGTGGTGGTCCATTGTGCTAGTGGCATAGAGCTCCTTTATGGACTCCCCTTTGTTTACGACTATGTACAACCATTATGTGGGATTGTGATACTTTTGTTCTGTTACCAATGCTGATTCGCAAGAACTCCCCTATGGACCTACCCAAACTATTCTGATTTGCTTATGTGGTTATGATATGTTTACAAGTTGATAAATACATGTTTATGTGCTTATGAATTACTTGACAAGTTGAGAATTTTGAAAAATACGTGTTTATAGATCAAATACAAAGTTGAAATGGCAATGAATATTTTTTAAAATGATTTTGCTTATTCTCCGTTATAAACTTGTTACCCATGAGCTTTTAAGCTCACCCCCATTCTGTCCCCATCTTTAAGTGATAAGCAAGAGATCGAGTGAGCGAGAGGCAAGGCATCACTCCAACTCTGCATATTTTGTATTTTAAGCTATTTTTTTGTAAAATGCAAGGCTTTAGCCACATTTCAAGCATTATTTGTTCATGTAAAGTTTGTATTTTTGGATTATGATGTAATATGGCATGAAATGCCCATTAAAGCTTTGTAAAATTCTTATCTTTTGATATTAATGAAATATATTTGGGTTTGCTTATGACTTTTCATGTTTTCGCATTTCATTCTCAAGAGACTTAGGATTTGAAGAAGTTTCTTGTGTATTTTTGTTAAATCCATCTTTTGGTTGAGTTATAGATGGGGTTATTGAAAGTGAATGTGAAAAATGTTAATGTTGGATAGTTAGGTTTGGGCGTCTGGAATCGAAGGTTTTGCCGTAGTGAAGCCAAAAACTTGGTCGTGACGAACTTGCCATGATTGGCGGCGAAATTTCTCTTTACAAATTAACTGTTTCTAACTTTTCCTCTCTAGTTGCCTATCATGGTCACCTCGAGATAAGTAACGGTGATGTGAGTTTATTCACTTGTTGAGTGAGTAAGTTACAGAGCTCTGGTCGCGATCACGAGGAAGTAGGGTGTGATAGCACCCTGCGAGTTAAGTCAGAGCAGGAAAAATCAAGCCTTGGGTATGCTCAGGACAAGAAAAGGTGCGATCACACTTCGTAACTTCAAGGTCACTTCCATTATATTCATCAAGTGTTTAAATGAATGGTGGAAGATTAAAAGTAGTCTACAACGTGCATGAATGTAGGGAGTAAACGGGATTGAGCCCAATGGGGTAATACGCTCACATTTTATAATTCTAGAGTTAGGCTCTGGAAATAGGGTCCAACAGATTGGGCATTGAAGCTTGACGCTCTCTAGGCATACAGGACAGCATAAAAGATCCCTTTGAGGATGTCTCCTTATAGATTAGTCTTTGGGAAATCTTGCCATCTTTTGGTTGAAATTGAGCACAAGGCGTTATGGGCAATAAGTTAAGCTATGATCTTAAGGAAGCTAGACAAAGGAGACTAATGGAGTTGAATGAGCTAGATGAATTTCGTCTAGATGCTTTTGAGAATGTTCGAATATACAAGGAGAGAACTAAGGCCTTCCACGACAAGCATATCCTTTGGCGAGATTTTAAACCTAGTCAAAAGGTTTTGTTATTTAAATTTTCTTAAAAATTGTTTCCAGGGAAATTATGATCAAGATGGTTAGGAGCTGTAGAGATTAAGAGGGATGATCAAGAGCCCTTTTTGGTTAATGGGCAACCACTTAAACATTATTTGGAGGGAGAAATGGTTGGATGTATTTCCACCATCATATTCCAAGATTGATGGCATGATGCCTGGGTCCAGCTGAGGACATTAAATTTAACATTATTTGGGAGGCAATGCAATGTTTCTAACTCCTTTTTTTATTTTTAAAATTTTGATTTTTATCACATCCCAGTGATATCTTCTAATAAAATTTTCTTATTCTAGTTTGTTGTGTGTGCATAAGGATAGTGTTTGTAAGACATCCCAATGAAATCTTGCAATAACATAAGGAATAGCGTGATCACGACTCTTCAAACCTAGAGGTGAGACTCATGTTAAGTGTGGAGGAGGTAAGTGACAATGTCTCTTTGTTTTATTTTAACGTTTTTTCATTTTTAACGCTCATACATCATACATGCAGTCCTATAATAACATTGAATAGTTAGAAGGAGCAAAAGAAGAGTGGACAAGGCGATAAAAGCTTGAAAAAGGTCGAGAAAGCTTGTTTGACGGACATGGAGTTCATTTAACGGACTATAGACTCATTACAGTGCAGACAGACCCGCAAAGGTTCGTTAAACGGACATAATGTCCGTTTAATGGACCTACAACTTCAAAATAGCGAAAGAAACCCATCAAGGTCTGTTTAGCAGACATTAATCTTCCAAACAACCACACAGACCCGTAAAGGTTCATTTAGCAAACATTATGTCTGCTTGACAGACATTGATTACTTTCAGAATTAAAACACCTTTTCCCTCTTCTTTTCTCACACTTCTCTCTACCCTATTACCGCCTCCTAGTCTCCCCTACGTCATCTCTCACTTCTATTCATGCCAGCCATTCTCTAACACAAGTTTCTCCATTCTTTTGCCTCATTCTTCCCCCTTTCTCTTCCTTCAAAGACCCCATCCCCATACCACTCCATTCCAACCAAACTCTCATCTTTCAAGCCATCTCTCTCTCTTCTACCATGGTAAACGATATCGAGGGAGCTTCTTGACGTTGGGGACGAAGTATAGGCGATTTATACTTGAATGCAATTTGGGTAAGTGTTCTACACATTGTTATATTGTGGGTTGATGCTTGAAAGTGATACAATCTTAGTTGTTATTGATTTTGGGCGAGATTGTGTTGAAATTTTGGGCTGATATTGAAGAAGCATTTCATATTTTGTTATTGATTTTTGGGGTTGATTTATATTGAAGTGTGGGTTGAGATTGAAAGGAGTTCAAATTGGGTTTTTGAATTTAACGAGGCCGAGTTGAATTGAAGTGTTGGGTTGATTGAAGGTGAATTTCAATTTGTGTTTTGAATGTGAAGAGGTTGAGTTGAATTGAAGTGTTAGGGTGATTGAACTGAATTACAGGTTGTGTTATTGAATTTACAAAAATTGATATGTGGAGCTGTAAGATTGAGATTGAAAGAAGATTACTGCTTGATTGTTTGGGATGAGGTCAATTTGTTTAAAACTATCACGGGTTGTGAGGCTACCATAAGATGTCGCGGTTTAAGCAATCCGCAAGGAAGAACATCGGCTAATCCTCTCAGTTACGTAAGGGGAAAATCTGGTCCAAAAAGCAAAGGAACATGCTTCTTAGCAACCTAGGTTCATCAATGCACAAGCAAAGAGTGGTACAACAAGTTTATGATTGAAGTTTTAGTGGCGGAAAGTATTGATGAAGCATTCCACGTGAGGGCCAATTTAGACAAGTTTCGTTGGGGAAAGTTAACCCTTAAGGGTTTATATTACCCAGAGGTAGTCAAGCAATTCTATGCCAATCTCAGTGCAGAAGCCAAAAAACAACCATCTGTGCTCATCTCAAGAGTCAATGGGGAAGCGGTGGTTATAACAGAGGAGTTGATTTATATCCATTTAGAGCTACCAATGGGAGGCAATGTCCCATACTTTGACAAGCATGCTAAGTGTACAAGTGATGCTCAATGGTATAAGCACGATGCAATGGTTTGGCTCGGGATGAGAGCCACTTCCGATTTACAAATCAGTAGTTCTTTATGCATTGCAAATACCTTGATATCGCCTCGAGGTTGATAGCTTTCTTACTGGCGCATAATGTAATGCCCAAGGCCAGTGACTCTGGATACCTCCGAAATGAAGGCTTGTACATCTTGGATAAAATGTTCTTTCATGATGACCGATTTCAGGGCATTGTTGTTGCCAAGATGATGATGATCTCCATATGGCAAGTGGTTCACCACAAAGCAGAAACAAAGCGATTTGTATTTCCAGTATTATTAAGCCAGCTATTTAGGCATCTCAAGGTGATCACAAGAGATGAAACAGTGGCTTATACTACTGAGGTGGATGTCATCATTGCTTGAAAGATGAGAGAGTTTGAATGCTAAGAAAATGGTCCTAATCGGTGGATTAATCCACATCGGAGAGGGACAATCCGAAAGCCCCTGCTACATAGCAACCAAGAGCCTATCCAACTTCAGGGGATACTTAAATTTTGGCTCAGATGTAGGCAGACATCAGAAATCTTCGAGCAGAAGTGGAAAATCTTGCCGCTTCATAAGCCAAAAATAAAAGAGATGTTGAGGGTTTTTATGGAGCAACAATAACCTCCTCAAGAACCATGATATCATATGTAGCACCCCATTCTCGCAAGACACATGCCCGATATCTTGAGTGATATCCGATTCCGTGTCCCGCGAGGGTGGCATGCTAGTGCACTTAATCAGTCAAAACTCTGTATAAAATTTTTTTAAAGCACAAACATAGTATGTGGAAATCGATAATCAAATAGGGCCCACTTTACTCTATAAACATTTTTCAAATCATCAGAATTTTGTTAATTACTAGGGGCTATTCCAGACACAAAACACTCACAATTATGAAGTCAATGCAACATGATTACATTCGCATACACATTGTGCAATAATTTCAGAATATACTCCTTAATACAGAATTTGCGAGAAATACAATTCAACATGAAAATAAAGAAATACAATTGCCTAACGGGGTATGCAGTAGGTATACTCCTATTGCCTAACGGGGTATTCTTCTAATCCTAAAAAATATATGCAAATTTTGGGTGAGTTTTGCAAACTCAGTGAGTGACCATCATCGATGGCTCACCTAGTCACTTAACACATAATTCACACTCACCTCATTTCACAATTCACACTTCACATTCAATACAATTTAATCACTTATATAATGCATATGTAGTGCACATAAGACCCACTTTCCATTTGTTACTTTATTGTGACTAAGTGCATGAACTGTCCCGTATTCATTGGATACCAAGCTCATTACTAACTATCCCTTATTCGATAGGGATAGGGATCATTATATATAGTGAGAGCCTTAGGCTCTTAATCACTTTTTGAGCTCAAGGCTCATTTCACTCGTTGAGCTTTAAGCTCTGATCGGTGGCTACTTAGGTCACAACTTCTATTATATTTCATGCATTCATGAAATGGAATGCATCACTTACATTTGCATAATCTCATTCAATCACTTTCCCATATCATCAGACCTTAGTTCGACATTAAAGTTGAGAATCCATCAAATACTAAATTTACACTATAACCATATTTTCATCCCATTAACACGGTATTTATGAATATACACGTACATGCCATTTTCCATGCAAATGACAGTAATTCATCAAATTCAATTCATAAATCCATAACTCTAAAGGATTTATTCACTACTAACGTGTTGAAAACTCCTCGATCTTTAATTATCTTCCCTGAACTCCATGAAAATGTATATATTCACTGTGTAAAATGACCAACTTCTGGTTTTTCTTAAGGTAGAAGACATAAATAGCAAAGTGGCATCGGTGTAGGAAAAATAAAAGCACCGAAATCTCCCAAAAGAATATTTGATGGAAAATCTGTGTATTGGGAGGAAATTTGAAAAAGGTGGCTATGAAGAAGGTATCTGGAAAATAACACTAAGCCCTTTTCAACTCTCAGATAACACAACTCACTTTCTACAAGGTTATAAAAATCACTTAGTCAGTGACACTCTTCACTTTCCTAATGCCTAAGTTCTAACTTAGTTTCTTTTGAAACTAACTCCATTTAACTCTCATCTTTACAATCCAATTATCTCCAAATATTCTTTTGATTCCCCTTTTATTCCTATTTTCATAAAAATCCATAATTCTCTATATTTCACAATATTTTATAAATTTCGAAAATAAATTACAATTTCACCAAAATTCCAAAAATATCACAATTCTTCTAATCAATAATATTTCCAATATAACAATTTCAAAATTCTCAAAAATAACTCAACTCAATTCAATTATACCTAAAATTATTCATGAATATAGGTACAATTAATTTCATATGTAGAAAAATCCACTATTCATATGTATGTCTATGACATATTATGCATGAGCATGAAAAATGCATTTCTAAGCTCTCACTGATCACTCATATTTACTATTCTAACCTCTCCGTAGGTAACAGGATGTTACATGATAGGGCCTTAGATTTAGGTTTAGGATTGCATTAAACGCTCATTCATGTGGTTGAACAATTTACTTTTAATCTCACCCTCGTTTTGATTTTATGTTGGCAATTGTAAGAATAACTGCAATATGATTTTCCTATATCTCCATAATGTGCATACTTTGATGGGAGATATGAACACAGGGTATGGAATTTAGGCAATCGACTGTTTCAGGGGGTTTCTCTACCCTTACTATGCATTCCCTTAATTGCATTGCTTTTTCTTTATCTATCATAACATTGAGGACAATGTGGATTTTAGGATAAATTGATGGTAGTGCATACATTGTTTCGAATTAAATCATCTTACAATTTCCAATTAGAAAAAGAGTATGAATTAATTGTACATATTCTCATTAGGCATGTTTGCTTATTTATACATCTTTCACTATCTAATTGTCATTATAATCCAATTTAACGAGTTAATTGCATTATGGATAATATTGATCTTAAATAAAATGCATAATATTATTAAATGGATTACATACCTTGCCACAATAGGATGATATAACGTTAAATTGATTGAATGAGCATGCTATTGAAC
>JAOTAZ010103091.1:0-10468 GCA_025629785.1 Erythroxylum oxycarpum
CACAATAAAATCCTCAATTTATTCCAACCAAATTAAAATTATCAAACTAAAACCTCAAAATAATTTAAACATGCTTATTGATTATGAAAAAGGAATCGGGGTCTAACATAACATTTACTACAACTGATATATTATTTTTCGTGGGATTAGAAAATTGCCATAAATTTCCCTACAGATATCAGATTAAGGTGTTCTTTAGATGGTGGAAAGATGACTTAAAGAGCTACAACTCTCATAAAGATCTTAAATACAAATTCTATCATTTGAAGGGTAGAAAATGGAACAGAAGATAGAAGATGAATAGTCATTAAGACGATGAACAGTAACTAAGATGAAGCAAAACTATGACGAAGCGTCTTACAGAAGGTCAAACTAAGATGAAGTAAAAGTCAAACTAAGATGATGAATAGTAACTAAGACGAAGCAAAACTAAGACGATGTTTTCTTCCTTCTTAGTTTTGCATCGTAGTAAACCATAAAATGAATCCTCTCACTTTGCTTTTGACAAATATCAAATTGGAAAATGGAGAGAATTTTAATGAATGGAGACGTAACCTTGACATTGTTTTACAATATGAATGTGTTTCATAGGTGTTAACTAAAAATGAGCCTATACCACTGAGTGGAGATTCAACTCCTGAGATAGTCCAATAACATGAGCATTGGCAAAATATTGACAAGACTACTAAGTGTTATATTCTAGTTTCTGTCAGCGGAATGTTGCAAAAGCAAATTGCTTGTATGAAAACTGCTAGTTCAATGGTCCATCATCTACATGAGATGTTCGGAGTGAGGACTAGGTTTGTAAGAGTGAAAGCTATCCAAACCTTTCATAATCTCAGAAAAAAACCTAGTGAACCGGTGTAGGATTACATGATGAAGGTAATCTTTGCGGTCACTGAGGCTGAGATGTTTGGGGCAGATGTGGATGCGGACAAGCAGATGATTATGATCATCAATATTTTGAACTTTTCTTTTCAGCAGTTTAAGTTAGACTATGAGCTCAACAGCAAAGATTACACCTTGAGTGAGTTGATGAATACCCTTTAGAACACGGAGGAGATATTGAATATCAAGGCTCATGGGCCAAAAGCTAATGTAGCATCTTCTTCTAAGCCTAAAGGTAAGGGCAAGCAAAAGAAGAAGGGTCCAATGAAAAAGAAGGCCCAAATAGGGGTAAAGGTCAAACCCATGAAAAAGCAGGCCAAAAAGAACATCAAAGAAAAGTGTTTCCACTGTGATGAGATGGGCTACTAGAAAAGAAACTGTCCAATCTACGTTAAGTCCCTCAAAAGTGAAGTGAATCACACGTTAATACAATACTCAGTAATGATAGATAGATGCATAAGAAGGGGGGTTGAATTGTGATAAACTTTTCGTTAAACCCCTTTTAAAAAAAATTCTTTCGCTTAAGACAAAACTTGTTCGTTTCAAAAGAACTACTGTAAATCACGTATGTAAAAGTTTTTTTTGGAAACTTGCGTAAAACAGTAATATCAAAAATCACGATTAAGAGAGAGAGGGAGTTGAGAGAATTCGACACAGTAATTTTTATACTGGTTCACCCCAAACCTTGGGCTACGTCCAGTCTTCAGTTGATTTTCTGAGATTTCACTATCTCTAAAAAATTTACAAGTATTCTTTCTCTCTGAGCCTCTTCAGGTCTCTTTACAATCAATATTCTTTTACACTTAGCCTCTTTAGGCTATCTGTATCACTTTCAAACTAAAAAATGTTTCGAGCTTGCTATAGAAAATATCGCTCTAGTTTTTTGCACAGTATTTCTCAAGTATTGATAAGCTTTTGAATTCGCTCTGACAAAAAGTGTCTAAGCTCTTTGACACTGCTAATATTTATAGCCTTCTTCTTCAACTGCTTCTTGAAAACTGCTTCTTGATTCTTTAAAGAAACGATTATTCAGTTGAATTCTGCAACTGACTCAGACTGATGCTTCCATCTGCTTTCTTTCGCCTGTTTTTCTACTTTTAGCTTCCGTCTATTTTTCATTCGTCTGCTTTTAAACTTGGCTTCCGTCTGCTTTTCAAATAGCTTTCGTCTATTTTCCATTCGTCTGCTTTTTTACTTGGCTTCTGTCTGCTTTTCAAATAGCTTTCGTCTGCTTTCCATTTGTCTACTTTTTTACTTGGCTTTCGTCTGCTTTTCATTCATCTACTTTTTTACTTGGCTTCCATCTGCTTTTCAAATAACTTTCGTCTGTTTTCTATTCGTCTGCTTTTTTACTTGGCTTCTGTCTGCTTTTCATTCGTCAGCTTTTTGTTTATCATTAAAATTATTAATCGTAAAGTCATTTTGACTTAACAATCTCCCCCTTTTTGATGATAACAAATATCTTTATTAGAAATATGAAAATCTTTACAGATTATAGCCAAAAATACAAAGATAAGAACTTGTCTTCAATCTTGTATTTGTCCCTGTCTTTTCTTCTCTTCTCTTTCTTTTCACTTCTCCCCCTGTTTTCTGTTTCCTCTTCACTTCTCCCCCTATTTGTTATTAATAAAAAATGATTATAACTGAAAATGCTGCATAAGCTTCTTCATCATCTTTTTAATCTTCTTGACTTCTTTGCATAGATGAGTTACTTGTGCCTGTAAGTCAGGCGCAGTTGTCGGTTGATCATCTACTTGTGGTCGTTCTTCTTCAAAAGCAATTGTGGTATTGTATGCATCTGAAGATGGAATACTAGCTTCAATGATCTGTAGGGTTGGAGGTTGAACAGATAGGTAGGGTTCAGGAAGATCTAAGTCATCAGGAACCGGTAGGCGTGGAGTTGGTCGTCCAAGGAAAGGTAGAATCTCTTCTACTGAAGATATTTGCTACAATGGCCTTCAACGTAGAATAGCCTTCACAATGGGCTCAATTAAGCACATCATGTCTCCAACCTTTATTGTATTAAGCTGACCTTCTCTAAGTTCTCCACCCATTGGATCATTTATAATTGATCGACTACCACTTGTTCCTGGGTCTTCTGAAATGTGATGAGAAATAACCATTCTCGTCACCTTCTTCTCCACATACCCTGCTTCATAGCATGCTTCGTCTATAAGATGCACTTCTTCTGCAATTTGCTCTGCCGTTAGATCATCCATGACAGGTTCTGGGAATAATTTCATTTTTCCCTTATCATTATTGCGCTCTATTGTATGCCTTGGTTGGATATCAGGCACAAACTTTACCACAGAATCCTCTGTGATTGGACAAATTGTGTGCGGTTGGTTCGTCATCTATGTTGGATATGGTTTCTTTCCTATGATTTTCAAATGCTTATAGAAACTCTTCTCATCTTCACTTAACAGATGAGCTGAGTAGCTATTCACAGGAATAGGTTGGAAATGTACCTTCACTTCTTTTCTCGGTAATTCTTTGATGATTATTGAATTACACTTCTTCTTCACAGGTTGAATCTCTTCAGTTATTCTGATCTCCAAGTCGTCTTTCCTCAATGGTTGAAGAGAGTTATCCTATTCCTCACTGCGTTCTGCTGACTCCTCCGTTTGAACAACAGTGGGTGTAGTCATCTCCTGACTAACTTCCTCATAAATAGGAGTAACATTCACCAGACTCATTTTCCTGAGTAGTAGAAGTAATTTTCTCCTGACTGTCCTTCTCAGCAATAGGAGTAATTTCCTTTTGACTAACCTTCTCAGCAGTAGGATTAGTTTTCTTGTGACTGACCTTTTCTTTCTGTTGAGCTTCAATTAGTCTTGGAGTCTTTTGAGATTGTGCTTCTGCTTCTCAAGCTCCAATTTCCTTTTGCTTTCAAGCTCTTTAGTCGTTGGCCTGAATCTTCTCGTAAAATCGAGACTAAAGATCTTGTAGCTTTAGGGGTTCGCAACTCAGAGTTTTCTACCTGATTCAACTCTCTGGATTTTTTTCCTCTTGTTGTCGCACGGTTCGAACTTTAGGTGACCTTCTTGTTTGTTTTGGAATTTCACTCAGAAGTGTCTCCCCTTTTCATTTTAAAACGCCTTCCTCTATAACTCGCACCTTGCTACCTTCTTTTTGAGAGGTATTCTTTTCTCTCATGACTTCTTCTGATGATTTCCTCCTTCCATCCATGGGCATGTTTGCACTGGTTTGGGATTGAGAACTCTTTGAAGGAGATTTCTGCTTCGTACGCTCCCCCTCAGTTCTTGCTTTCCTCTGAGACTCTGCTTCAGCTTTGTCCAAATTCTTTAATCCCATTTTTGCAATAGTTGTGGAGTCAATAACACTCCTAACAAGCATTTTAATCTTGTTTCCCCTGTCCAAAAGGACTTCAGACTCCCTGAAAATCCTTATCAGAAGCATTCCATAAGGATAACTGTTTGTATCCTTCATTACCTTCACCATATACTGAAAAATCAGATATGGTAGATCTATAGGTTCATGGTTCAAGAGCTAAAATATGCATTGCTCATCCATTATTGTCACCAAATGCCTTGAACCAACTCTAGGGAACACGCAATTAAACAAGATTTCATGTAGAACCCTGGCTTTTGCTACCAAATTTGAAGTCTTTCTCTCTGATGGATCATTTTCTCCATATAATTGTCGATTGACTGCTTCTTCATTAACATTGACCTTTGTCATCCATCTGGCCTTACTCGTAAGTTTTTCTCCCGCCGATGGACACTCCGTCACTTTTCCAATTAACTCTGCTGTGACAATGATAGAAAGTCTATCTACTAAGGAGACAATAGTATTGTCTACAAGCTTGACATTTTTCCAAAAATCGTATACTTCATTCTGATATATGACTTCACGTACTTGGAAGAACTTCATCCACTCGGCTGCTTCTATCTCTGGTTCTATATCCACGTCGCCTTTTCTCAATGATTCAAAGTTAACATGTCTTCCATAGATCATTGCTTGCTCCATTTCTTCTTCTGTGGTAAGGTTACTGTATGCACAACTTTGTTTTGGGCAAGAGTAAAGGTAGGTTGCAGAGGGTTTGAAAGAACTTAAGAGATGAAGAGTTTTGGGTTAAGAGTACTTGAACGATCAATGTTTAGAGTATGCCAAGAGTGTTCTAGAATAGGTGTGGTTCTCAAAATTATGACAAATTTTTCCCTCTAAAACATCCTTGTGACAGAAGTTACCAATTGTAAACTTACTGTTACTAACGCCGTTAACTCTTACTCATCAGACGGTTGATCGCTGATCATCACTATGTTGAGGTTCCGTCTGATTTCCTTGAATCGTTCTTCACTTAAAGGTTTAGTGAAAATATCTGCCCACTGAAACTTCGTCTCTACGAACTGAAGACTCACGATCCTTCGTTGAACGTAGTCCCTCAAGAAATGATGTCTGACTTCGATATGCTTCACTCTTGAATGTTGAATTGGATTCTTTGACAGACTGATGGCGCTGGTGTTGTCGCAATATATTGGAATCTCCTCTTCTTTTATTGAGTAGCCCTCCAGTTGATACTTGATCCACATTATTTGTGAACAACAGCTTACGGCAGACATGTACTCGGCTTCGGCAGTTGATAGCGCGATTGAGCTTTATCTCTTGCTCGACCATGAGACTAGATTTGGTCCAAGAAAATGACAGCCTCCACTAGTGCTCTTCCTGTCGATTCTATCACCGGCATTGTACGCATCGCAATATCCAGTCAACCTGAAATCTTTACCTTTCTCATACATTAAGCAAAGATTAGTAGTACATGCGAGATATCTCATAATTTTTTTAACAGCGATGTAATGAGACTCTCTAGGATCGGCCTGAAATCTCGCACACAAACATACGCTGAACAATATGTCAGGTCTACTTGTTATAAGATAAAGCAAAGAACCAATCATCCCTCTATACAGGGTTTGATCTACTTTCTTTCCATTTTCGTATTGATTCCCTACGATTAGCTTATATGAATTGCAAATTGTTAGTAAAATTGTTACAAATTGATATTACTTGCATTACAATTTTTCCAAGGACAATTAATGCTGCAAATTAAGATTCAATTGTAGGTACACAAGGAGTCAACCATGCCAAGAAGTCAACATGTCGTGAGCCTTCTAGCACGTCGCGACGAATCAAACAGAACAGATCAAGCACGTCGCGACGTTAACCAATTTCTAAGTCGCGGCGCATCAACGGACAACCGCACGTCGCGACGTTGATTAATTCGTACGTCGCAACGTGCAGACGGATACCCGGACCATAAATAGAAATTATCTCACTATTTCGACCCGACCCGACCTCGATTCTCTAAATACTTTCCAAATTAGGTCAAGAGGGCGGCTGGCTACTCATCTTCTCCCCGAGTACATACACAAACAGATTTATTCATATTCGAAAACCTAGAGACGATCCAGACATTTCCATCATCGCCATCCATTCTGTTGGAACCCCTCCCCGGTAAGTCGCGGCCCTGAAGTCCTACGTGACATCTGGACGCGCCAACCCACGAGGGAGGAATTCCTCACCACAGAAGAAACACAATTAATGTCTTCCGAATAAGTCTCGTAAGATTCATCTTACTTTCCGTCAATAAATTGAACTACTTAGGGCCCAACATAAAATCCAATTCCTAAGCTAAAATGAAATTCCATGGCTCTAGGTCAAAAGACTCAGCAAACTCCTCAATCGGATCGCTATGAATCGCAAAAGCGCCCCAAAACAACATTGTAATACAAAAACATCACATAATTGGCTCGCTTTCATTTTAGCCGAAAATTTCAAATTTGCATAGAAGGTAGAGAAATTTGCTTGAAAACCAAAGCTCCACGGATCGAGTCGTACGGAAAAGTTACAAGCGAAAGAAGTAAGGTTTCCTTATTGCCTTTAAAACACAGAAATTCGGAAATTCATAACTTTTTCCCTAGAACTCGAAATTGTTCGAAATTGGTGCCAAAAGAAAACTAAAGGAAAACTCTATAAATTTCAAGAGAATGTAAAACCTAATTTGGCCATTAAAGAGGTTCAAAGTTGCTGCAAAGTTTCAGCCCAAATTTGACAATTTCCTAAGCACCTAAACAAGGTCAAAAGTTTGAAAAATCATATCTTTTGATACCGACGTCGAAAAGTGTCATGGTTTACCTCTATGGAAAGATAAAAAGATGCTTCAAAACTTTCATGAAGGAAGCAAGAATCAATTCAATCATTAGAAGGGGTAAAAACTTGCTTGAAGGTGCTGCCTAAATTACCCAATGAACAGTACCCGTAAACAGTGACAGTAATACATTTCATTATGTTTGTTTATATGCTCAGTTTCCTCAATCAACCCATCACAAAATACCTATTCACACATGTATCACCTTTAAGGAGACATATCCCATATCAGATCTCGCCAATCTAGTCCTGATTTTCATGTTCCACCCATTCTCAAACCGCCTACATTTGTCTGCTTCTGAAGGAATTACTGCAGTGGCATACTTCATCAATTCATTGAAGCGAACTTCATCATCTGCCACTGACAGCCTACCTTGCTTCAATTCTAGAAACTCCTGCATCTTCATGTCCAAATAGATCTTGGGTATGTAGTTGTCTCTGAACACTCTCATAAAATCATCCCACTTCCGCTGGCAAGGCCTGGTGGTACTGCCTGGGACAGTCTTCCACCATTGATAGGCTGGGCCCTACAACAAGGACACTGCATACTCGAACCTTTCATCAGGGTCGCAGTCCATCTAGTCAAAGACCCTCTCGGTCTTTTCTAACCATCCCTCGGCCTCTGCAGGGTCTGTGATGCCGTAGAAATCCACAGCTCCCTGCTTCCGAAGCCTAACATACCTCCTTTCCCTTTTCTCAGGAACTCTAGGAGGCATCTCCTCTGATCGAGGCACCGAGGACTCTCTACTGGCTCCTATCGATCCAAGGTCAACTGGTTGATCAACTTGATCACCTAGAACGGATGACCGATCATAAACACTACTTTCCATCATTTTCTGCATTAGACACTAAATTTCATGCCTAATATCCTATATGTCTCAACAGATTCCAAACCATGCTCTGATACCACCTAAATGTAGCGCCCCTTACTGCAGAATACAAACCAGGATGCCCGAAGGTCATTCCGGCACATATCCTACGATAAAGGCGCACTACAGTCGATTCACTACACTAACTCCACATGGCATCATATCATTATTTGCTTGTAAGGCAGTAGTAGAAAGTCCATTAAAATTAAAACCAATAGTTTCCTCATTTCATTACTCAATAGCATCAATCTACAGAGTGACTTTCAATCCTTAATACATATACACGATAAAGTCTAGAAAAAAGGCACTACACATAGAGGAAACTACGTAAACAAACTAACTATGTCATTCAAAAGCATCCCAGCTGATCGACCTTTGCGCCATGACTTCGCTTCAACCACACTCTATACGGTAGTGGAGCCACTCAATTATTCTAGTCATCTATCGGTCCTGAAAAACAATGATGCAATTTTGCTGAGTTTTGCGAACTAAGTGAGTTAACCATCATCGATGGTTTACTCCAATCAAACACATATCAATTCACGTAATAATTATTTCACAATTTCGCACTGAACACAATTATCGCATGCCCATATACACATAGATCAATGCACATTTCAATCAATCAAGCCCATTGAACAAGATGCATATGAAATGCTTATGAGACCCTTTTTCCAAGTATTACATTGTTGTGACCGAGTGCTTGAACTGTCCCGTATCTATTGGATACCGAGCTCATTAATCGTTGAGCCAATGGCTCTGAATCACTCTCGAGCTCGAGGCTCGTTTTCATTCGTTGAGCTCTAAGCTCTAGCGGTGGCTACTCAAGTCCAACTGCCATTATCTGTTTATACATTCATGAATGGAATGCATGGAACACAATTTATCATGTCAAAAGCAATTAAGTCACAAAATTCACAGCAATCACAACCCAACACATCACAAACACTTCTATATCATATCTCCCATTTCATCGGACCTTCTGTCCGAAATCCACATTCATAAACAAGCATAATCCCACCATTCTTCGCCACAATAGACATATATTAATTGAGAAACCTATCTAGGTTACTCACCGCTGCTCCCAAAACTAATGCCTGGAAGGTCCGACAACGTCTGTGGGTTGACATTCCAGTCGCTTCTCTATAACCAAATAACATACATAAAATTCACAATTTGCACAAGTATCGATGTTTAAGAATGCACATGAATGACATAAAAGATGTACAATACATGCATGACAATCCCAGGTATCCTTCCCTCATTTTACAATGCAAAGTCATTCTAAAAGCAAACTCATCCTTTGCTAAAATTACACTTTCGGATCTATCATGAATCACACTAAAATAGAGAGTGAAGATGCAATAATTAAGCCATAATCTCTTTTAGACAAATGTTCCCCTATGTCTTATGATTCCATTGGCACAAGAATCACCCAATTTGGCTTAGTAGATTAGGAGATATACCTCAAACATTGATGATTGGTTGAAAGAGTACTAAACCCGATTTCATTGAAAATTTGATCATCTTAGGGATTGAATCATAATTTAACTTCTTCATACCATTTGTAGCCCTATATCTTAACTTTACTACAAATAAAGAATTATATCAATTGGAATCCTATAAATCCAATTATGATCAAAACATTGATCTATGTTCAGTAAAACTACTCCCATTGATACGGTTCTAACGGACTCTCACACTTGTCTTTGATCAATCTCTTTCAATTTAACTCCAATTAATACAATTTTTGGTGGAGATGTGGGCAAATGTGTTAGGAATCCATTTCCATAAGAATCAAGTCATTTGGAGCTTTAGAGAAGGAGTTATGTTCAAAAGAAGCAACCAAGTTTATTATTGATTTCCAATTTAACCTTGTTTGGCGCGAATGCCATAACTTTCTCTACAAAACTCGGATTCCTTTCGTTCTTATTCCATTTTAAAGAAGACATCTAGATATACAACTCGTATTAGAGGCCACAAAGCGAGATGCGGCCTCAAAACTGGTCAAAAATGCAATGAATAGTAACTGATCCGAGACTGTCCGTGCATGTTCGTTTAACGGACATGAATCGACAAAACAGCCCCATTTCACCCGAGAAGGTCCGTTAAATGGACACCCATGTCCGTTTAACGGACACACACTGCCCCTAGGGTGTTTTTACACCCAAGACGGTCCGTTTAACGAACCCCCATGTCTGTTTAACGGACATACATCCCCCATGCATTCTCTAAAACTTCTTTTAAGCTTCCAACACCTATTATATCATCAAACATACCCATAATCATTTCCAATTCATTTCTTTTAACATCAACCCACTTCAAACCACTTCATATAACAATACAAACATCAATATAATTGCATTAAACTTTCAATCCTCATGCATATCATTCATCAAAATCCATTTCCATCTAAATCTACATACTAAACACTTCAAACTCAACAAGCATTCATTCACATGGAGAAATTTACATAAAAACATCTCAAGTTGACTCAAACATCTATTCCCAATTCATATCTTCATAAACTCTTACATCAATTAGAT
>JAOTAZ010103111.1:0-20296 GCA_025629785.1 Erythroxylum oxycarpum
AATCATCATAACAATTTCATACAAATGACATTTATCGCTGTAACTTTCACACAATAACAATCATGAATCATTTTACAAACATTTAATGCGCAATCAATATTCATTCTCAAAGTAGTTGAAAACATTAATTTCTTTAGTTAAATTAGCATTTAATACTTACTAACATAAAGATAAACATGGAACCTACCTTATAACTTGCTAAAACCCTTGCTAATGAAGCTCCTCTCTTTGCTCTTCTCTTCCTTCTTGCAACTCTTCAACCATAACAAGAAAACAACCCCATATCAACCTAGGGTTTCAAAATTGGAAAACTTAATAAACCTTAATCATGCTATTAACCTTAGAATCACTAAACCCATCTTATTTCTAAGCTTTCTAAACCATAAAACCAACAAAATATCCAACTTTAACAAAACTCTTACCTTGAATTCTTGCCCAACTATGGAGTTTCTTGTATCAAAAGATAGCTTAGACTCTCCTCCACCCTTTTTACTCTTGGACTTTCTTCAAAAACTCCCTTGAATCACTTGGAACCAAAACCCTAGCACCAACCTTCTTTTTCTTCTTCTCCCCTCACTTTTCACGACACTCTCTCCCTCTCACTCTCTAAATTTTCGTTACTCTCTTCTTTTCTCCTACCAATCCACTTAATTCCCTTCCTTTTATACTTCCTCTTCATTTAACTTAAGCCCAAGCCCATTAGTCCATTAGGTTTTCCTTCCCTTCTCTTCTTATTCTCTTAACTTAACTCACTTAAGCCCATTCACTTCTTCTTTTCTTTTCCTCTCATAAAACTTAAGCCCATTCAAGCCCATTTGACTTTTAAAGTCCAACTAACACATTAATTACATTTACTCACACTACCTAACTCATTTAATTCTTTTTAATTCATGCTATCTAACACATTTAATGTCATATGCTAATTAATGCTCTCTTAATTAATGCTAACTCAATTTACTTAATTAATCTAATCATGCTTAATTATTAAAAAAAAATTCTGGGGCTAACACGTCCCTTTGTCGAAGTAGCGGAATTGTTTTCTTCAACCCCTTTTGTACATGCTTGTGGCCGCCCAATCCCAAACCCGAGAATTGTTTCTGCGCAATTTGCGCAATCCGCTCACCAAGGTGTTGTTTCATTGCACAAAACTTAGAGTCTATTATATACCGTTCTTCTTGAAATCGGGATTCAATTCTGGATTCCATTTCATCGCCTATTATGCTAGGCTCTGATACCAAATTGCTAAGTTTCCGAGTTATATACTGCGTCATAGGGCGATTGACAATAAAGTCAAGTTCAAACAACCTTCCTTTCTCTTTGCCCTTATTCAGCTTCTTAGATCGATCTATCGTTAATGTAAATTTAGCTCATTTAAAGGAGACTAAAACCTTGGAATTCAATGAAAGAGAGAACTTCAATCTCGTGTTTTGATTAAAATTTCTTGCCTATTCTTTATTGCTGCGATTGTCGTATAAATAGACTAGTCTCCTTACATCATTAGAAGTCTTATTGAGGAAGTTTCTCTTTAAAAGGGAAATATAAAAAATATATAAATAACAAATTGACTCAAACAGAAATAAGAACTTAACTAACTAGAATGGAAATAAGGAACCGAAATTAATGCTTCTTCCTTACGTACGTTTGGCCCACAATTGCATCCATAACAGACTCATAAGCCATAACTATCTCTTCTTATAATCTTCTTCAATAGCTAGTCCTTGCATCTTATTCTGATCTCCATTTAGTTCATGGATTCCATTATATATATGTTTGTTCATTTAACAAACGTAGTTACATTGCTTAAGATTCTATAAATCCAAATGACAGTGTTGTGGGATATCTTAATTGGAATAGTGAAGTTTGACTAGTAAGAAACTCTTGATATTCTTTCTCTGGTTCATTTTTCTTTAAGCCTAAAGGTGTAGTAAATGCGTGCTTGTTTAGTGGGCATGGGAAAAGAGGTATGGGTATGGAATGAAAAATAATGTTTGGTAAAATACTATCATTGAACAGATAATTATTTCATTCCTTGTTTTTGGGTAATACTCCATTCCTCTCGTAATCTTGAGGAATGGGAGTCATTACTCTCTAATTTTGGTGCACGTTCTGCCGCAAATGACACTCCTTTGAATCACTCTCTACTCTCTATTCTCCCTGCTGCGAATGAATGTACTCCTCCTATCTCTCCACAAACTAATCCCTGCGAAACACTCAAAACAAAGAAGTAGCACTGGTAATTTTCAACCTTTCATTCTTCTTCAATTTTGTTGTCGATATAATTGCATATTTCTCTCTTCTTTTCTACTGGGTTAGGTTTTCAATTCCATTATCCATTTTCTTTTGTAATTTCTTTCTTGAATCTTTATCAAGGTTTTGGGTATTGTTTGAATCTCTCTCGTACTCTTGAGTTGGGTTTGTTTCTTCTGCTTTTGTCACCAGTTATGTGTTGTCTATTACTGGATCTGCAGATAGAACATGCTTAGGTTTCAATCTTGTATGTCGGGTTGGTGTCGAATTTCTTCATGTTGTGGGCTAGAAAAAAAATTGTTTTGTCGATGGTCATCATCGATTAATGGTGTTTTAGGTGTTTAACGATGTGTATAGTTCATCGTCCTCTAGCTAGACAATGGTTTGGACGAGATGTGTTAGGATTTATTTTTTTAATATATCATTTTCTATTTTTGGCATTTTATTTGGACATGGGAATTTTCCTAATACCTTTTTTTGATGTGCCTAAATTGGTAATTGGGTATTCTGTTGAAATTGGAAAGTGGATTAGAATTGGAAGTAAATTATGATTTAGCATATCTTTCGGATGTTGATTGCTTATCAAATATTATCCCTTTTTGAAAAGGATTTGTCCAAGGCAATTTTAGGTACATTGCGTGAATGATGGGGATTTATGGAAGGTTTCTGGGCTGACGTGGAAGATAGAGAAGGGGATCTTCTTTTAATCAAAAAATTATCCTTTGGTTTTTGGGTGTGAAAAATACGATAGTGGTGTGAAGGTTTTTGGCTGCTGCATTGTTGGCTATTGATCTTTTGATTGAGTTGTCTTTTGTGAGGTGTTCTTTGTGCAACAGTACAAGACCATTAGTTTTACCTTCAGCAAGCAGTCCTATGGTGATATGTAGTTGATGTTGTTGTTGGATGATTTACGTGATTGATATTTTCAGGATAAAGTAGACTTTGTCATAGATCAGTACACATATTGTTCGTGCGGCTACTTGGCTTCTTGGTGACAAATTTCAGAACTGGAATTGTTGTATTCTTGATTTTATTTTTCTTTGATTTTGAAGTAGAAATAGTTTAAAAATCCTCTAACGAGGTTAACACGAGTCGGTCGTGTTATTGGGCGTGAAAATCTTTCACGGGTAGTTAGGTTGTGTGTTAGTTACATAGATTGAGTCGTACCGGGTTGATCAATCTTTGTAATTTTTGTGAACTACAGTGGACGAAATTAATCTGGGTGAGGGCCCCGCAGACGTAGGCAAGTTTGTCGAATTGCGTTACCAAACGTCGGTGTTTTATTTTTTGGTGTTTTGCTTTTGAGATTATTAATTTATTCGTAAGGAAAATTTTATTTTGGATAGTCTGCGAATTTATTAATAACTCAGTTATTTCAATTGGTATCAGAGAGGGTCACTAATTCAGAACTTGGTAGGAAGTTGGTGCAGATCCGAGATTCACAGATATGGCTACGAGAGGGGGTGCATCAATCACCAGACCTCCTTTATTGGATGGATCAAATTATCAATCATAGAAATCCCTAATGAAATTCTTTATTCAAGCTCAGAGTACGAGAGCCTGGCATTCAGTAGTACATGGTTGGACACATCCTATGATCATTGATGATAAAGGAGAGGAAGTTCAGAAAGATCCGTCTGAATGGACAAGAGTGGAAGAAGAAAGTGCATTGGGGAATTCACAAGCGATGCATGCGATATTTAGTTCCGTTGATGAAGGGTGCTTCTTCATGATTTCGGCGTGTGAAACAGCAAAAGAATCATGGGATGTTTTGCAAACCATACATGAAGGATCAAAATCAGTGATATCTTCAAAACTACAAATGCTAGCTGTGCGGTTCGAAGAATTGAAGATGGAAGAGCATGAGACAATCGGAGAATTTCATGAAAAATTGAGAGATATTGCAAATCAAGCTCATCAATTGGGAAAGAAGTACTCTAATGTGAAATTGGTTAAGAAGACGCTGAGATCGTTGCCACCGAGATTCATTCTAAAAATTGCAGCAATAGAGGAGGCTCATGATATTGATAATTTGTCATTGGAGAAAGTTATCGACATTCTCAAAAATTTTGAAATGAATCTTTTGAGAGATAAGCAAGAAAGAAGCAAAGGATTGGCATTACAGGTGGAAGCTGGAAAAAATCTGAATAATGTGGAAGATGAGTTAGATGAGAATGAAGATATGATCTTGCTCACTCGAAATTTCGGTAAATGGCTAAAAAGAATGAAGAAAGACATATCAGATTCTAGACAATATGGTGGGAGTTCTTCTAATAATAATCTAAGACAACAAGTCAAAGCACAAAAAGGTGAACGAAAAGCAAGAAGGATTTAGTGCCATGAGTGTTAGGGGTTTGGTCACATTCAGTCTGAGTGTGTTAACACGTTGAAGAAACAAAGAGGAAAGTCCTTCACCACAACCTGGAGTGAAAATGATTCTAAAAGTGGTTTTGGTAGTGAAGAAGAATTGACAAATAATGCAGTACTGGTTGCATTACACAGCAAAAGTCCAGTTACTTGTCTAGCTGCAACTGAGAAGAAAGTAACTGACAGCAGAACAGAGAGAAGACTTGAAAATTTCAGAATCAGTTCAGCTCGGAATTCAATTTCAGACTATGATAGTGACAGGAGTGGCTGTGATGATGAAGATGGGAATACCTATGAGAACTACAAGGCCTTGTATGAGAAATGGTTGACAATGCGGAAAAAGAATGAGAGCTTGAAAGAAGAGAATCTTAGTTTGAAAAATACTGTACAAGAATTAGAAAAGAAGCTGGCAATGACTTCAGATGATCTTGGAGATGCGAGAATGAAATTAGTGAGTACTGAGAAGGGATTGAGGATGTTGAATGGAGGCACAGAGAAATTAAATAAGCTGATTGAAACCGGTAAGGCTAAAGGAAACTTCGAAGGTATTGGATACAAAGAAGAGTCTTCGAAAGTTAATCAAGAAAACGTTGTCGTATTTAGATCAGTCCAAGAGATAGAAGGACTGAAAAAGGAGAGAAGATTCATACCCACATGTCACTTTTATGGGATGGTTGGACAAATAAGGCCGAGATGTTATCAGCTGCTATAAATGTTGTTTGAAATAAAAGCAGGGCAGAAAAGGTATGTATAACTCACAATCATTTCAACATCAACCTTTAGCGTCCAGATATTCATGGGTAAAAAGAAGTGAATTGAAAGCCTTAGTAGCATGATGAAGGCATCATTATAACATGGCTGGTATTTTGATAGTGGGTGTTCACGTCATATGACGGGAGAAAAGACTTACTTGACTAATTTTCAACTCTGTATGGATGGTCATGTGACTTTCGAAGATGGAAAGAGAGCTTCCGTAATTGGTAAAAGAACTTTGTGCGTAGATGGCTTGCCTCCTCTCAAAAATGTGCTCCATGTTGATGGGTTGAAAGCAAATTTGGTAAGTATAAGCCAACTATGTGATGATGGGTTGTTAGTTAAATTCACAAATGATGAATGCAGGGTACTCACTGAACAAGGTGAATGCATTGTGAGGGGCAAATGATCAGCTAACAATTGTTACATGTTGTAAGTCATAAGTACATGCAAATCAGCTGCTCATGAAAATGATATTGAGTTGTGGCATCAACGGCTTGGACACGTGAATTTTGATCTCATAAGCAAATTGACAAAAATGGAGGCTGTGAGAGGTTTAGCTAAAATGAACAAAGAAGGGACAGCAGTGTGCAGCGCGTGTCAAATGGGAAAACAACAGTGAGCATCACATAAAAAGGTCAGATATGTTACTTCATCTCATATACTTGAGTTGATCTACTTAGATCTTGTGGGTCCAACACAACATGAGAGCATTGGTGGAATGAAATATTTCTTAACTTGTGTGGATGAATATTCAAGATATACATGGGTAGCGTTTTTGAAAGAAAAATCATATGCTTTTAAGGCTTTTCAAAGTTTATGTGTGCAGGTGATAAATCTAAAAAATATGACCATATCAAGAGTTCGATCGGATCACGGAAGAGAATTTGAAAATACAAACTTTAATGAATTTTGCAATGAACATGGCATCTCACAAGAATTTTCAGCACCTAAAACTCCACAGCAAAACGGAGTTGCAAAGAGGAAAAATAGAACACTTCAAGAGATGGCAAGATCTATGTTGAATGGAAGCAAAATGCCTATGAGATTTTGGGTTAAAGTGGTAAACACAGGTTGCTACATATGCAATAGAGTGCATCTTCGAAATTTTCTAAACAAAACATCATATGAGATTTAGAGAGGAAAGATACCAGATGTAAGTTACTTTCATATCTTTGGAAGCAAGTGCTATATTCTTCGAGACCGTGAGCAACTTGGGAAGTTTGAAAGCAAAAGTGATGAAGGAGTGTTCATTGGATACTCAACTTATAGTGAAGCCTATAGAGTGTATAACCAAATAACTAAGAAAGTGCAAGAATCCATCAATGTTATGATAGATGATGCATCCTTGATGAGTGATCATGTGGCTGATGATAAAAAAATTCTAGATTTGAAGTTGATTACTGCAGAAAAAATGACAGCAGAAATTGAGTTACTGCAAGTTGCTGCAAAAGAGACGCTGCAGAAAGTGACTCCCAGTTAGTTACTGTTAAGGAAGTAACTGTAAAACCAGGAGAAATTTCAGTTACTTTAGATGATGGTGCAGTTAAGTCACTAGAGGACAATCTAAACCGAGGCTCTTCATCTCAAACCCGAAGAAACCAACCAGAAGAAAATGTTGTCAGGGATTTGAGCGAAAGAAAAAGTACAAGAGAGAGAAAAAGGGTAAACTATAGAGAGCTTGCAGGATATTTATGTTACACTTCCTCACTTAAACCAAGAAATGTTAAAGAAGCATTACAAGATGAATATTGGACAACAGCTATGCAAGAAGAGTTTATGCAATTTGTACGGAATGATGTGTGGGCACTTGTGCCAAGATCACTAGCTACTAATGTGATTGGTACAAAATTGGTGTTTCGGAATAAAACAGACAAAAAAGGGAATGTCACCAGGAACAAAGCACGGTTAGTAGCTCAAGGGTATTCTTAGGTGGAAGGAATATACTTTGATGAAACATTCGCACCTATGGTATGACTTAAATTGATTAGATTATTACTGGGCATAGCATGTGTCAAAGGCTTTAAACTTTACTAGATGGATGTTAAAAGCGCCTTTTTGAACGGATTCATACAAGAAGAATTTTTTGTGCAGCACCCAAAAGGCTTTATTGATTCAACCCATGCCGATTATGTTTATAAGCTGAAGAAGGCACTCTATGGTCTTAAACAAGCACCAAGGGTGTAGTATGAAAGACTTACTCAGTATCTTATCAAGCAGGGGTATAAACGAGGTAATGTTGACAAAACCTTGTTTATTAAAAGATGTAGATTAGATCTTATGATCGCACAGATTTATGTTGATGATATCGTGTTTGGTGCTACACATTCAAAAATGGTCGAAGAATTTGTTAAGCTGATGATGTCAGAATTTGAAATGAGCATGGTTGTTGAGTTGAACTTCTTTTTAGGTTTGCAAGTGAAACAGATGAAGGATGGCATCTTCATATCGCAAAAAAAATATGTTCACAACATGATCAAAAAATTTGGCCTTGAGAAAGCTAGACATGCATAAACACCCATGAGCAGCTTAATGAAGTTGAATAAAGATGAGAATGGGAAAAGCATTGATGAAAGCTTATATAGAAGCATGATTGGTAGCTTGTTGTATCTGACTACAAGTAGGCCAGATATCTGTTACAGTGTTGGAGTATGTGCACGATATCAATTTAATCCAAAAGAAACACATATGACAATTGTTAAAAGAATTTTCAGATATATGAGTCGAACGTCAGATTTTGGGATTTGGTATGCATCGGATTCTACATCTTATTTAGCCGGATACGATGATGCCGATTGGGCTGGAAACTTAGATGATCAAAAAGTACTTCAGAAGGTTGTTTCGTTTTGGGAAACAATTTGATTTCATGGTACAGAAATAAGCAAAATTCCATCTCCCTTTCTACTGCTGACGCTGAATACATAGCCATAGGCAGTTCGTTGTTCACAATTGCTTTGGATGAAGCAAATGTTAGAAGATTATGGGATTGATTAGAAATAGTTAACAATCCTATGTGATAATAAGAGTACGATTGATATTTCAAAGAATCTCATTCAGCATTCGCGCACGAAGCACATTAATCTTCGACATCATTTTATTCGAGAACTTGTCGAGAGCAAGATGGTGATTTTATCTCATATATCTACCGAGAAGCAATTGGCGGATATTTTCACAAAACCTCTTGATGCAGTACGGTTTGAGCAACTTCGAGGAGCTCTGGGACTATGTGTCCTCCCTCAAGAATTTTTTTCTTTATTTGTTTATTTTTTGTTTATTAAAAAAAGGAAAAGGAAAAAAGAAAAGAAATTTAAAAAATCAGAAAAGGGAAAAAGAATGCAGCGTTTATGTTTGGGGGATTTAAAATCCCTAATTTTGTTTTGTCTTTCTTCTCTTTCCTCTGTGCTCACCGTCAACCTTGCTCATCTCAAGCTCTCATCTTCAAGTTGCCACATATTCTCTTCGTTTCTTCATCTTAAATTAGCCTCTCCATTGCAAAAATCATTTTCTCCAGCAAGCTTAATCAGTCGAGCTTCAAGGAAGGTGTGGGTGTTGTTCTCTGTGGGATGCACTATTTTGATAGAGTTGTGGTTTTTCGTCTTTCTCAGTATTCATCTTGATCTTTGGTGTGGTGGACGTTATCTCTTGGGGTGGCTTTTTCGGTGGTGATCTTTCTCAACAGTCATGGGCTGTCTCTTTGCCGTCGACATTGGTTCTCCTTCACTCTTGGTGGTAATGCGTGTATGGTAATTCATGTATGGTAGATTCCTATCTCTCTCTTTCATTTGCTGGATTATCTGTGAGATTGAAGGTGATTATCGTAACCCTTGGGTGTTTTTGGATTTGCGTTTTCTGATTGAAGTCTTGCCTAATTTCGTGCACTTTCGCTATTCTAAACTATTTGGGTTGAATATGAGCTGAAGCTATTTGAAAGACTTTATTATCTTTGATTGTTGTTCTAGAAGTTTGTGGATTGAGCATTTTGTGGTGGAATCTAGGACTTGGATTTTTCTTCTAGTTTTCATACTTTGTCCACAAATCTCTGGTTATTAGAATTCCTGTGTTGTTGTTTCTGATTTGTTACTACTGTAGTATGGGAAAAAAACAAAGAACAGGTGCTTTATTCAGCTTCGGATAAAAAGGCAGCAGCTCCTACGTGACGCTCCAGTCGCTTGCAATCTCTTCCCAGCTCTGGTAGGAGTTTTACAGGAGCAGGCTCTTCTTCTATAGTCCCTATTGCTATACCAGATGTTCCTGATCAACACAGAATCGAGTTATTAAAGCCTTGATTGAAGAGTCTTCGTCAGATACCGATGTCCCTCCTTCACCCCTCTCGGTGCCACAACCAGTCCCCCCTCCGACTCCTAAAAGGAGGTTAAAGATGAAATGTACAAAATTAGTCCGCCCACCTAGATGTCATCCAAGTGCTAGATTACCAGTGGACAGAGCCTTTTCCTTCAAGTTTTTCACTTCCGCTACAGAGGAAAAGTGGGGTACCTTGTCAGATACTGGGGTTGTCATGGATCGACCCATTAACTTGGATAAATTTCGAGATCAGGGTCTCCACAAACTTCTTAGTGAACGGTCACTGCTTCATGCCTCCCTGTTTCCTCAACACTATGACATTTTCCTGGTAAGGGAATTTTATTCTAACCTGTCTGGTGATATTTTGAATGCTAATGCAGCTATGTTTGGTGTCGTGTATGTGAGGGGGAGAATTGTTGGTTTTGATGCTTGTCGGCTTAACATGTTTTTGAGATTCATTAATGTGGTTAGTGATTCTCCTTATGATGATGATTGGGAGATTACATATGATCAACTTGCTATAATCTTAACTGGTAGGAAGCTCACTGCGTGGTCGTCTACTTTTGTTTTTCGATCTTCAATGCTCACACAGAAGTATTTTTTTTATTCAAGCTGCTAGTCACCAACTGGATGCCCAGTACTCATGTGGTGACCGTATATCTGACGCGGGCCAAACTTCTGTATGCTATCGGAACGGGAGTTCGTTTTAATCTTGGTCGCCACATTATTGACTCAATGTTGGCTATTGAGAGTAAGCCTCACTCTCTTTTATCTTTTCCTTGTTTAATCGCACAGTTTCTGTATGCAAATGGAGTTCCCAGGCTAGAATCGAGCATCTTAGAAACTGTACCTTTGATGAATATTTCTCTGAGGATTTTTCAGCAACCACGGGTGGTGGACTTGCCATATGTAACTTTGGGCCCTTCGGATGCTTCGGGTCCCTCTACCTTTAATCTCAATGCTGCTGTTATTTCTGAGCTAGAGTGCATTGAAGGTAGTTTACATGCTCTCACCGAGGCTGTTCAAAAATTGAAGCACCACGTCCTTCACTCTTCAAGTCCTTAATTGTTTTTTCATATCTTGTCTCAAAGGGGGAGACAATTTCTGTTGAGTAGTTGTTGTTTTCTGCTGCTATTTTTCACTTCTTATGATGTTCGGATTTGGTTATGTGTATTTTGTTTGATTTACTTGTTGCTACCCGGATATGTATTTTGGTGGGCTTCCTGCATATTGAATTAAGGGGGAGTATATGTGCATATTGAATTAAGGGGGAGCATTAACATCTTATGTCTACTTGTGTGCTGGCGTAGTGATTGAGACAACAAATGCCAAAAAAGGGGGGAGATTGTTAGGATTTATTTTCAATATATCCTATTTTTATTTTTGTCATTTTAAATTGGACATTGAAAATGTGCCTTAATTGGTGATTGGGTATTGAAGATTGAATTATTTTGGAAGTAGATGGTTCTTGGGATTTGAATTGGAAAAATATGCTTAATTAGCATAACTTTTCGTGATTGATTGTTTATCCAATACTATCCCTATTTGAAAAGGATTCTTAAACAGAAAATTTAGGAAGGTGGCGTGGACAAGTGGTATTGGTGTATTGCTATTTGGCTTACGTGGAACATGTGTGTAGTGCATCTATTGATCTGCAATTTTCTCTTGGAATAGGGCTTGTGAGAAACCGTGTGGGATGTTCTTTTTGTCTTCAAAGGCTGCTGCTCTCTGTTATCATTTTTGATTTATTATTGAGCTGATGTTGTTGGCGTCTTGGTGCAGGTCTCTTTATTATTTCAGCTCTAACAAGCAGTCCATGAAATTGAAGTGTTGCTGAATTTTTCAGAGTTCTTAAAGTGGTCGATTGGGTTTTATTTTTACTGGTTTTATTTATTATTTTGGTTGAGTAAAGTAGTTAGGAAATCCTCTAACGAGGTTAACACGAGTCGGTCGTGTTATTGGGCGTGAAGATCTTTCACGGGTATAGTTAGGTTGTGGGTCGGTTATATAGATTGGGTCTTTCGGGGTAGATCAATCTTGAGTAATTTTGTTTGAACTACAGTGAAAGAATTTAATCTGGGTGAGGGCCCAACAGGCATAGGCAAAGTGTGCTGAACTGCGTTACCAAACGTCGGTGTCTTTACTATTTCGCGTTTGTGTGATTTATAGTCTGCGAAATTATTAATCACTTTGGTCTTTCAATTGGTATCAGAGCTGGTCACCTATTCAAAACTTTGTAGCAAGAGCCTGGCTACGAGAGAAGGTGCTTCAATTACCAGACCTCCACTGTTGGATGGATCGAATTATCCATCATGGAAATCACGGATGAAATTCTTCATTCAAGCTCAGGGAAAAAGAGCCTGGCATTCGGTAGTACATTGTTGGACTCATCCAATGATTATTGATGATAAAAGAGAAACAATTCTGAAAGATACATCTGAATTGACCAGATAGGAAGAAGAAAGTGCACTGGGGAATTCACAAGTGATGCACGCGATATTCAGTGTCGTTGATGAAGGGCGTTTTCCATGATTTTGGCGTGTGAAATAGTAAAAGAAGCATAGGATGTTTTGCAAACCATTAATGAAGGATCAAAATTTGTGATATCTTCAAAACTACAAATGCTAGCTGTGCGGTTCGAAGAATTGAAGATGGAAGAGCATGAGACAATCGGAGAATTTCATGAAAAATTGAGAGATATTGCAAATCAAGCTCATCAATTGGGAAAGAAGTACTCTAATGTGAAATTGGTTAAGAAGACGCTGAGATCGTTGCCACCGAGATTCATTCTAAAAATTGCAGCAATAGAGGAGGCTCATGATATTGATAATTTGTCATTGGAGAAAGTTATCGACATTCTCAAAAATTTTGAAATGAATCTTTTGAGAGATAAGCAAGAAAGAAGCAAAGGATTGGCATTACAGGTGGAAGCTGGAAAAAATCTGAATAATGTGGAAGATGAGTTAGATGAGAATGAAGATATGATCTTGCTCACTCGAAATTTCGGTAAATGGCTAAAAAGAATGAAGAAAGACATATCAGATTCTAGACAATATGGTGGGAGTTCTTCTAATAATAATCTAAGACAACAAGTCAAAGCACAAAAAGGTGAACGAAAAGCAAGAAGGATTTAGTGCCATGAGTGTTAGGGGTTTGGTCACATTCAGTCTGAGTGTGTTAACACGTTGAAGAAACAAAGAGGAAAGTCCTTCACCACAACCTGGAGTGAAAATGATTCTAAAAGTGGTTTTGGTAGTGAAGAAGAATTGACAAATAATGCAGTACTGGTTGCATTACACAGCAAAAGTCCAGTTACTTGTCTAGCTGCAACTGAGAAGAAAGTAACTGACAGCAGAACAGAGAGAAGACTTGAAAATTTCAGAATCAGTTCAGCTCGGAATTCAATTTCAGACTATGATAGTGACAGGAGTGGCTGTGATGATGAAGATGGGAATACCTATGAGAACTACAAGGCCTTGTATGAGAAATGGTTGACAATGCGGAAAAAGAATGAGAGCTTGAAAGAAGAGAATCTTAGTTTGAAAAATACTGTACAAGAATTAGAAAAGAAGCTGGCAATGACTTCAGATGATCTTGGAGATGCGAGAATGAAATTAGTGAGTACTGAGAAGGGATTGAGGATGTTGAATGGAGGCACAGAGAAATTAAATAAGCTGATTGAAACCGGTAAGGCTAAAGGAAACTTCGAAGGTATTGGATACAAAGAAGAGTCTTCGAAAGTTAATCAAGAAAACGTTGTCGTATTTAGATCAGTCCAAGAGATAGAAGGACTGAAAAAGGAGAGAAGATTCATACCCACATGTCACTTTTATGGGATGGTTGGACAAATAAGGCCGAGATGTTATCAGCTGCTATAAATGTTGTTTGAAATAAAAGCAGGGCAGAAAAGGTATGTATAACTCACAATCATTTCAACATCAACCTTTAGCGTCCAGATATTCATGGGTAAAAAGAAGTGAATTGAAAGCCTTAGTAGCATGATGAAGGCATCATTATAACATGGCTGGTATTTTGATAGTGGGTGTTCACGTCATATGACGGGAGAAAAGACTTACTTGACTAATTTTCAACTCTGTATGGATGGTCATGTGACTTTCGAAGATGGAAAGAGAGCTTCCGTAATTGGTAAAAGAACTTTGTGCGTAGATGGCTTGCCTCCTCTCAAAAATGTGCTCCATGTTGATGGGTTGAAAGCAAATTTGGTAAGTATAAGCCAACTATGTGATGATGGGTTGTTAGTTAAATTCACAAATGATGAATGCAGGGTACTCACTGAACAAGGTGAATGCATTGTGAGGGGCAAATGATCAGCTAACAATTGTTACATGTTGTAAGTCATAAGTACATGCAAATCAGCTGCTCATGAAAATGATATTGAGTTGTGGCATCAACGGCTTGGACACGTGAATTTTGATCTCATAAGCAAATTGACAAAAATGGAGGCTGTGAGAGGTTTAGCTAAAATGAACAAAGAAGGGACAGCAGTGTGCAGCGCGTGTCAAATGGGAAAACAACAGTGAGCATCACATAAAAAGGTCAGATATGTTACTTCATCTCATATACTTGAGTTGATCTACTTAGATCTTGTGGGTCCAACACAACATGAGAGCATTGGTGGAATGAAATATTTCTTAACTTGTGTGGATGAATATTCAAGATATACATGGGTAGCGTTTTTGAAAGAAAAATCATATGCTTTTAAGGCTTTTCAAAGTTTATGTGTGCAGGTGATAAATCTAAAAAATATGACCATATCAAGAGTTCGATCGGATCACGGAAGAGAATTTGAAAATACAAACTTTAATGAATTTTGCAATGAACATGGCATCTCACAAGAATTTTCAGCACCTAAAACTCCACAGCAAAACGGAGTTGCAAAGAGGAAAAATAGAACACTTCAAGAGATGGCAAGATCTATGTTGAATGGAAGCAAAATGCCTATGAGATTTTGGGTTAAAGTGGTAAACACAGGTTGCTACATATGCAATAGAGTGCATCTTCGAAATTTTCTAAACAAAACATCATATGAGATTTAGAGAGGAAAGATACCAGATGTAAGTTACTTTCATATCTTTGGAAGCAAGTGCTATATTCTTCGAGACCGTGAGCAACTTGGGAAGTTTGAAAGCAAAAGTGATGAAGGAGTGTTCATTGGATACTCAACTTATAGTGAAGCCTATAGAGTGTATAACCAAATAACTAAGAAAGTGCAAGAATCCATCAATGTTATGATAGATGATGCATCCTTGATGAGTGATCATGTGGCTGATGATAAAAAAATTCTAGATTTGAAGTTGATTACTGCAGAAAAAATGACAGCAGAAATTGAGTTACTGCAAGTTGCTGCAAAAGAGACGCTGCAGAAAGTGACTCCCAGTTAGTTACTGTTAAGGAAGTAACTGTAAAACCAGGAGAAATTTCAGTTACTTTAGATGATGGTGCAGTTAAGTCACTAGAGGACAATCTAAACCGAGGCTCTTCATCTCAAACCCGAAGAAACCAACCAGAAGAAAATGTTGTCAGGGATTTGAGCGAAAGAAAAAGTACAAGAGAGAGAAAAAGGGTAAACTATAGAGAGCTTGCAGGATATTTATGTTACACTTCCTCACTTAAACCAAGAAATGTTAAAGAAGCATTACAAGATGAATATTGGACAACAGCTATGCAAGAAGAGTTTATGCAATTTGTACGGAATGATGTGTGGGCACTTGTGCCAAGATCACTAGCTACTAATGTGATTGGTACAAAATTGGTGTTTCGGAATAAAACAGACAAAAAAGGGAATGTCACCAGGAACAAAGCACGGTTAGTAGCTCAAGGGTATTCTTAGGTGGAAGGAATATACTTTGATGAAACATTCGCACCTATGGTATGACTTAAATTGATTAGATTATTACTGGGCATAGCATGTGTCAAAGGCTTTAAACTTTACTAGATGGATGTTAAAAGCGCCTTTTTGAACGGATTCATACAAGAAGAATTTTTTGTGCAGCACCCAAAAGGCTTTATTGATTCAACCCATGCCGATTATGTTTATAAGCTGAAGAAGGCACTCTATGGTCTTAAACAAGCACCAAGGGTGTAGTATGAAAGACTTACTCAGTATCTTATCAAGCAGGGGTATAAACGAGGTAATGTTGACAAAACCTTGTTTATTAAAAGATGTAGATTAGATCTTATGATCGCACAGATTTATGTTGATGATATCGTGTTTGGTGCTACACATTCAAAAATGGTCGAAGAATTTGTTAAGCTGATGATGTCAGAATTTGAAATGAGCATGGTTGTTGAGTTGAACTTCTTTTTAGGTTTGCAAGTGAAACAGATGAAGGATGGCATCTTCATATCGCAAAAAAAATATGTTCACAACATGATCAAAAAATTTGGCCTTGAGAAAGCTAGACATGCATAAACACCCATGAGCAGCTTAATGAAGTTGAATAAAGATGAGAATGGGAAAAGCATTGATGAAAGCTTATATAGAAGCATGATTGGTAGCTTGTTGTATCTGACTACAAGTAGGCCAGATATCTGTTACAGTGTTGGAGTATGTGCACGATATCAATTTAATCCAAAAGAAACACATATGACAATTGTTAAAAGAATTTTCAGATATATGAGTCGAACGTCAGATTTTGGGATTTGGTATGCATCGGATTCTACATCTTATTTAGCCGGATACGATGATGCCGATTGGGCTGGAAACTTAGATGATCAAAAAGTACTTCAGAAGGTTGTTTCGTTTTGGGAAACAATTTGATTTCATGGTACAGAAATAAGCAAAATTCCATCTCCCTTTCTACTGCTGACGCTGAATACATAGCCATAGGCAGTTCGTTGTTCACAATTGCTTTGGATGAAGCAAATGTTAGAAGATTATGGGATTGATTAGAAATAGTTAACAATCCTATGTGATAATAAGAGTACGATTGATATTTCAAAGAATCTCATTCAGCATTCGCGCACGAAGCACATTAATCTTCGACATCATTTTATTCGAGAACTTGTCGAGAGCAAGATGGTGATTTTATCTCATATATCTACCGAGAAGCAATTGGCGGATATTTTCACAAAACCTCTTGATGCAGTACGGTTTGAGCAACTTCGAGGAGCTCTGGGACTATGTGTCCTCCCTCAAGAATTTTTTTCTTTATTTGTTTATTTTTTGTTTATTAAAAAAAGGAAAAGGAAAAAAGAAAAGAAATTTAAAAAATCAGAAAAGGGAAAAAGAATGCAGCGTTTATGTTTGGGGGATTTAAAATCCCTAATTTTGTTTTGTCTTTCTTCTCTTTCCTCTGTGCTCACCGTCAACCTTGCTCATCTCAAGCTCTCATCTTCAAGTTGCCACATATTCTCTTCGTTTCTTCATCTTAAATTAGCCTCTCCATTGCAAAAATCATTTTCTCCAGCAAGCTTAATCAGTCGAGCTTCAAGGAAGGTGTGGGTGTTGTTCTCTGTGGGATGCACTATTTTGATAGAGTTGTGGTTTTTCGTCTTTCTCAGTATTCATCTTGATCTTTGGTGTGGTGGACGTTATCTCTTGGGGTGGCTTTTTCGGTGGTGATCTTTCTCAACAGTCATGGGCTGTCTCTTTGCCGTCGACATTGGTTCTCCTTCACTCTTGGTGGTAATGCGTGTATGGTAATTCATGTATGGTAGATTCCTATCTCTCTCTTTCATTTGCTGGATTATCTGTGAGATTGAAGGTGATTATCGTAACCCTTGGGTGTTTTTGGATTTGCGTTTTCTGATTGAAGTCTTGCCTAATTTCGTGCACTTTCGCTATTCTAAACTATTTGGGTTGAATATGAGCTGAAGCTATTTGAAAGACTTTATTATCTTTGATTGTTGTTCTAGAAGTTTGTGGATTGAGCATTTTGTGGTGGAATCTAGGACTTGGATTTTTCTTCTAGTTTTCATACTTTGTCCACAAATCTCTGGTTATTAGAATTCCTGTGTTGTTGTTTCTGATTTGTTACTACTGTAGTATGGGAAAAAAACAAAGAACAGGTGCTTTATTCAGCTTCGGATAAAAAGGCAGCAGCTCCTACGTGACGCTCCAGTCGCTTGCAATCTCTTCCCAGCTCTGGTAGGAGTTTTACAGGAGCAGGCTCTTCTTCTATAGTCCCTATTGCTATACCAGATGTTCCTGATCAACACAGAATCGAGTTATTAAAGCCTTGATTGAAGAGTCTTCGTCAGATACCGATGTCCCTCCTTCACCCCTCTCGGTGCCACAACCAGTCCCCCCTCCGACTCCTAAAAGGAGGTTAAAGATGAAATGTACAAAATTAGTCCGCCCACCTAGATGTCATCCAAGTGCTAGATTACCAGTGGACAGAGCCTTTTCCTTCAAGTTTTTCACTTCCGCTACAGAGGAAAAGTGGGGTACCTTGTCAGATACTGGGGTTGTCATGGATCGACCCATTAACTTGGATAAATTTCGAGATCAGGGTCTCCACAAACTTCTTAGTGAACGGTCACTGCTTCATGCCTCCCTGTTTCCTCAACACTATGACATTTTCCTGGTAAGGGAATTTTATTCTAACCTGTCTGGTGATATTTTGAATGCTAATGCAGCTATGTTTGGTGTCGTGTATGTGAGGGGGAGAATTGTTGGTTTTGATGCTTGTCGGCTTAACATGTTTTTGAGATTCATTAATGTGGTTAGTGATTCTCCTTATGATGATGATTGGGAGATTACATATGATCAACTTGCTATAATCTTAACTGGTAGGAAGCTCACTGCGTGGTCGTCTACTTTTGTTTTTCGATCTTCAATGCTCACACAGAAGTATTTTTTTTATTCAAGCTGCTAGTCACCAACTGGATGCCCAGTACTCATGTGGTGACCGTATATCTGACGCGGGCCAAACTTCTGTATGCTATCGGAACGGGAGTTCGTTTTAATCTTGGTCGCCACATTATTGACTCAATGTTGGCTATTGAGAGTAAGCCTCACTCTCTTTTATCTTTTCCTTGTTTAATCGCACAGTTTCTGTATGCAAATGGAGTTCCCAGGCTAGAATCGAGCATCTTAGAAACTGTACCTTTGATGAATATTTCTCTGAGGATTTTTCAGCAACCACGGGTGGTGGACTTGCCATATGTAACTTTGGGCCCTTCGGATGCTTCGGGTCCCTCTACCTTTAATCTCAATGCTGCTGTTATTTCTGAGCTAGAGTGCATTGAAGGTAGTTTACATGCTCTCACCGAGGCTGTTCAAAAATTGAAGCACCACGTCCTTCACTCTTCAAGTCCTTAATTGTTTTTTCATATCTTGTCTCAAAGGGGGAGACAATTTCTGTTGAGTAGTTGTTGTTTTCTGCTGCTATTTTTCACTTCTTATGATGTTCGGATTTGGTTATGTGTATTTTGTTTGATTTACTTGTTGCTACCCGGATATGTATTTTGGTGGGCTTCCTGCATATTGAATTAAGGGGGAGTATATGTGCATATTGAATTAAGGGGGAGCATTAACATCTTATGTCTACTTGTGTGCTGGCGTAGTGATTGAGACAACAAATGCCAAAAAAGGGGGGAGATTGTTAGGATTTATTTTCAATATATCCTATTTTTATTTTTGTCATTTTAAATTGGACATTGAAAATGTGCCTTAATTGGTGATTGGGTATTGAAGATTGAATTATTTTGGAAGTAGATGGTTCTTGGGATTTGAATTGGAAAAATATGCTTAATTAGCATAACTTTTCGTGATTGATTGTTTATCCAATACTATCCCTATTTGAAAAGGATTCTTAAACAGAAAATTTAGGAAGGTGGCGTGGACAAGTGGTATTGGTGTATTGCTCTTTGGCTTACGTGGAACATGTGTGTAGTGCATTTGTTGATCTGCGATTTTCTCTTGGAATAGGGCGTGTGAGAAACCGTGTGGGATGTTCTTTTTGGCTTCAGGGGCTGCTGCTCTCTGTTATCGTTTTTGATCTATTATTAAGCTGATGTTGTTGGCGTCTTGGTGCAGGTCTCTTTAATATTTCAGCTCTAACAAGCATTCCATGAAATTGAAGTGTTGTTAAATTTTTCAGAGTTCTTAAAGTGGTTGATTAGGTTTTATTTTTACTGGTTTTATTTGTTCTTTTGGTTGAGTAAAGTAGTTAGGAAAATCCTCTGACGAGGTTAACACGAGTCGGTCGTGTTATTGAGCGTGAAGATCTTTCATGGGTAGTTAAGTTGTGGGTCGGTTACATAGATTGGGTCTTTCGGGGTAGATCAATCTTGTGTAATTTTTTGTGAACTACAGTGAAATAATTTAATCTGGGTGAGGGCACCGCAGATGTAGGCAAAGTGTGTCGAACTGCGTTACCAAACGTCGGTATCTTTACTATTTTGCGTTTGTGTGATTTATAGTCTGCGAAATTATTAATCACTTTGGTGTTTCAGCCATAAAAGGATTAAGAAAAAGAGTTTCACTATATTGTGATAGACTAAAGATGCCTATAATGATAGGATGTGATAGTCCATATTATTATGGAAAAAGAAAAAGAAAATATAAAAAGAAAAAACAATATAGGTATAGAAAATCTTATTTTAAAAAGCGAAAAGCTAGATATTATAAAATAAAAGGATATAAGAAAGCTTATAAACC
>JAOTAZ010103112.1:0-10467 GCA_025629785.1 Erythroxylum oxycarpum
AAGTGTGAGGGTATTTTGGAATGTTATGAGAATGAACTTGTAATGGATGATGGGTAATGATGTGCAATGAAAAAAAATATGATGGCCAATTAGGGTTTAATGGAATAACCCTTCAAGGAATGAAGTTCAAGGTTCTAGGTGTTATAGTTTTCGGATCAATCGTTGGGTTTCGGTAACGGGGCCCAACACTTACCATGTTTGACTAAACAAGCCTCATCTTAGCACTTAATTAAGGCGACATAAAAAATCCTTAATCATGCCCCAGTAATTGAGGAGATTTCCAATTGTTTAGTACCTTGCAATACTTTGTCTCATCCCATTCACTATCGTAACACTGGGGTGATGTTCTCGTGTGAGAGAACAACATCAAACTTGGTGATAATTTTTAGATATGTGTCACTTTCAATTAAACCATAATTTACTATGGAAATTCACACAAGATTAAAATTTAAAACATATATAATTAATGCATAAGTAAATATCAAATCCTCAAGAAGCATAAACCCCTAAGGTGCTTTTGAAAAACGTTTCTAACAATGATTTAGTAAAAGGATCAATTATCATATCTCTCATAGAGACATACTGTAGGACCATATGTCCTCGCATAATGATATCACGGATGAAGTGGTAGTGAGTATCAATGTTCTCTGTCTTTCCATGATCCTTCAAGTCCTTTGTATAGGCAATTATAGCTATGTTATCACAATAGATAACTCTGGCTTCATGAAGATGCTCGGTAATGTTGACACTCCTAAAAGATCTCCTAAACCATATCACCTTTTGCACCGCAACATACTTGGTCTCTATTATGGACAATCACACGTAATATTGTTTCTTGCTACACCAAGAAATAACTCGTCCTCTAAGAATGAAAGAATATCCCAATGTGTACTTTTGCTGGTCTCTATCGACATATCCATTCGCATCACTATATCCAACCAATTTGAGGCTCCCACCTTGATAGCACAAAGCCATATTAGTAGTTCCTCTTAGATATCTAAGTATCTTTTTGAGTTTTTCCCAATAAGCAAGTCCATGATTACTTTGATATCTACCAACTATCCTAACTACAAAGCATATATCAGGTTGAGTACACACCATAGCGTACATTAGAATACCGACAGTGGTTGCGTATAGAACCATAGCCATTAGTTGTTTTTCTTCCTCTGTTTTAGAACATTGATCCATACTTAGGTATAGCCCCTTCTCCATTGGAGTGTCAACAAGTTTCTAGTAATGCATATGAAAATGTTCTAAGACCCTATTAATATAGGTTTCTTATGACAAACTCAGAAATCTCTTAGAACGATCCCTCGAGATCTTAACCCCGAGAACATAATCTGCTTCACCCATGTCCTTAATCTCAAAAGTATAGGACAACCACTTTTGAGTAGCTATGATCATCTCCATATCATTTCCAATTATAAAAATATCATCTACATACAAAGAGAGTACAAGAAACAAGTTCTCTTATCTCTTTATTTATACACAATGGTTCTCTTCAATCGTAGTAAAGAGTACCGTTGTAATGGCTTGATGAAATCTAAGATACCATTTCCTAGATGATTATTTCAAGCCATAAATGGAATGTCTCAAGCGACACATTTTTTGCTCTTGTACCTTTACACAAAACCGAATGGGTTGATCCATATAGATCTCTTTTTAATTTATCCATTGAGAAATGTCATTTTCACATCCGTTTGGAACAAATTCAAATATAAATGTGCAATAATATCTAGGATAAGGCGAATAGACACAAATCTCACTACAGGAGAAAATGTCTCATCATAGTCCACATCCTCCTTTTGGGTGTAAGCTTTTGCCACTAATTAGGACTTATACTTATCAATTGATCTAGCTGTCTTGCACTTAACATTCAAGACCCACTTGCTTTCAATGGTTTTGTGTTCAACAGGTAGATCAACTAAGTCCCACACATAGTTCTTAGCTATGGATTCCATCTCGCCTTCCATTATTGTAAGCCACTTATTCGAAAATGGCGAGTTCATTGCTTCTTCAAAAGAAGAAGGCTCATCAGCATCAATAGAAATGCTTAAGAAGGACCCACCTTCTATTTGAAAGCATCTATGCAAAACATTTCTTCATTGGCTCCTATGCAATTCTGGAGACTGATACTTGGGTTTTATACTCCTACTAACCTTAATAGTCATTAGAATGCATTGTGAATCCAAATCCATCTAGGGCACTTCGTTTTGATGTTACTTCAACTCATAGAGCTCTATACTTTGTTTGATCTCACCAATACTAGGGAAATCATCCTCCAAAAAATCCACATCTCAGGACTTAACCATAATGAGCCTTCTATGATGTTCACCATACATCACATAATCCTTGGAATGCTCACAATTTCTAATAAATACGCCATTTATTAGCTCTAGGGCCTAACTTCCCAAACTTATAAAAAGAATGGTGAGCATAACCAGCAAATCCACATGGCCTTAAGCCTTCCAAATTAGGCTTATCTCCATTCCATAACTCATATGGAGTAGTAGGGATAGATTTAGTGGGCACTCGATTAAGGATGTATACAGTAGTCATAAAGGCATCCCGCCAAAACTTATTCGAGAGGATGGCTTAAGCCATCATCAACTCAACCATATGTAATAGAGTTCAATTCCTTCTCTCTGTAACCCCATTTTGTTGCAGAGTTTAGGAATTGTTAAAGGACATTGTATTCCCTTATTCTCACAAAATTCTCTAAACTGATCAGAGAGATACTCTCAGCCTCTATCAATACGAACAACTTTAATGCTCCTTTCTTTTTGATTCTCAACCTTAGCTAGAAAACATTTTGAAAAAATATAAAGCTTTTGAACAGTGAGACAGTAGAACTACTAAGCTATATCATGAGAAATCATCTATGAATGTGATAAAGTAAGTCACGCTATTATGCACTCTTACATTAATAGGCCCATAAATATTATAGTAGATCAACTCTAGAGGACGCGAAACCCTCTTAGCCTTACTAAAAAGCTTTATACTATCTTTCCAGTGAGACATGGTTCACTAATAGGAAGACTCACTTTGGAAAAGGAGCCTATTAGCCTTTCTTTAGCCAATTTGGACATTCTATCTTGTCCAATGTGTCTTAATAGAGCATGCCATTTAATAGACTTAGATTCAATATCAACAGAAGAAGAAGAAGAAGCAATATGAGTAAAATATTTATGAGATTTAGATACATCTTCTAAATCCATCATAAATAAACCATTACAAAAGTGCCCATGACCATAAAAGGTACCAACAAGATAGATAGAAACCCCGTTCTTTCTAATAAGAAGATAGAAACACAATTCTTACTAATAGGAAAAGAAAAACCCAAGTCTACTAGTGTTGATATTAAAAGTAGATTACATCGAATAGTGGGTATATGAAGCATATCATGTAAGAGAAGTTTGTGTCCACTGTGCAAAGTATGTTGGTAGGTTCCCACACCAAAGACCCTCTCCTTTGCTCCATTCCCCATCGCTACAAAATATTTACCCCTTAGTAATTGATGGTAATCTATATTTCTACATGGCTATATGTCATGTGTTTTGTTGCTCTCGTATCTACAATCCAATCATAGAGAGAATGAGTGGAAAACTCATATGTGCAAACAAAGACATTTACAAAACAAGGTAAGTTCACTCCTGAGCAAGGTGTCCCTTCTTTATATAGTTGAAACACATGAGTTCAGACTTATCCTTCTTGCCTCCGTGCTTGCCTTTACAACATTTATCAATTTTCCTTCTTGAAGCCCTTAGTTCTTAGGTTTTCCCTTCTTGCGCTTAGGCCATCGCCCTTGTGCCCGTTTTGTGCAACTAATGCACAACACTGTGGTTTGCAATTTTTCCCTTCACCTTAAGCTCCAAATGGTAAGAAATGTCATCAAAGGTCTTAATGGCCTCATTATAAGTAAGGAACAACTTCACTTGTCCTAACGAGGATTCAAGAAGTGACCTAATGACAATTACAAATTATTGCTCATCTGTGAGATCATAACCTACTACCTTCATTTCTCGAATCATGGAGGACATCACCCTAAGATGCTAAGTCATGCTATGCTTAGGTCCATCATGTATTGATTGAACCTAAACATTAAGACACAAAGCCTTGTGGTTGTTGTCCCTCTATATTTTAGGCATAATTGTACCCACATCTTTATGGTAGTTGGGTAGTTTTTGAACTCCCAAGTAAGGTTTTCGTGCATGCAAGCTAACAATGTAAATTACATCATGAGAGAATTCTTATATCTCTCTAAACCTTTCATTCTCACAACCCAACCCTAACCCTATATCTGCTCCGTTCAGCTTTTTTCACCATTCCTCCATTTTGAACATTTTCATCTTCATCTATCTTTCTCTTGTTTCCTTCTAGCATTGATCTTCCTTTAAAGACAACACTTTCTTAGCAAAACTAAACAACATTAGACTTCCATTTAGCTTTTAAAATATTAAACTATAATGGAGACAGACTTTACACCTCTACCCTCAACCACCACGTTTCCCTCTTCTCCTCCGTCTTCCCCTTCTCAACCTACAACGACCTTTGCACCTCACTTTTTTTCCCCATCTCACTTTACAAATCAAACTATCCCATCACAAACTTCTACTGTTCCACCTCATTAAGCTTCTACTCCATCAGACAGTGTGTATCAAGAGAAAAAAGGGCTAAATAGACATAGAAATAGGTTGTGGGTGACAATTCTTACTCTTTTTTGATCTACTATCCATCCGTTGAGATTGAAGGCAAACTAATGGTGGCTCCAAGTCTAGGCATTCTACAGGAAGGAGCAAAGACATGGGATGCCGTGTTTATTAGATTTTTTAATGGATAAATGGCCTATTTTCCTTGTGGTACAAGCATGCACCCAGAGAAATTGGAAAGGTAAAGGACTAATGGAAGTAATGCTAATCGAGGAAGATAACTTAATCTTTACCTTCTCCTCCAAATTGGAAGCATAAAAGGTAATTAAAGAAGGCCCTTGGCACATCTCTCAACTTCCTTTATTTCTTTAAAATTGGAAAATGGTATGGAATTAGATAAAATTAGATTGAAAAATATTCCTTTATACTAAATGTGGAAACTCAATAGCTAGTAAAACAGTAGAGAGGAGTTACTTAAAAGGAATAATTTGAGTAATCTCTCGGAAGAGCAACAGGAGCAATAACAAAGGCTCCAAAGGAAAACTTCATATGACCCTGATAGTCTAGAATGGGTTAGAGGAATAAACAACCATTCTAAGCATAATGCGGTGAGGGATTTTGTTCTGAAGGAAAATCCTATGTTATTTTGTTTATTGGAAACCAAAATTAGGGAAGCAAATCTGAATAAATTAAGTTATTTGGGTAGCAAATGGCAGTTTCTCACAAGCCACAAATGCCATGCCTATGGAAGGATTATTATTGTTTACGATGGAGATCTTTTGGAAATGGAAGCTCTAGAAACCAGCCAACAATTCCATGCAAAGCTTAACTTCAAAAAGGAAAATATTTATGCTTTAGCCATGTTTGTAACACCCTAGATTACTCCCTTACAGATATTGTCCTCTTTAGGCCTCGGCCCTACCAAGCCCTCACGGTTTTGCTTTTCTCAAGGCCTTCCCAAAAGGTCACCAATCCTAGAACAATTCTCACCCAAGCACATTTAACCTTGGAGTTCCAATGGGATCCGATGCATTAGGCCATAAAAAATGTGTCTGTAAGGGAGAGGTATCTGTATAAGGTGTACTTCGTTCCCCTCTCAACCGATGTGGAATCTCACACTTTCCACCTCCCTTAGGGCCTTGCCCTCTGTGAGGTCCAACCTAGCTGGCACAACGGTTCTGGTACTGGCTCTGAAACTATTGTGCTAGCTAGGTTGGGCCCCAAAGAGGGCAGGGCCCTAAAAGGGTGGACAGTGTGAGATCCCACATCGGTTGGAGAGAGGAACAAAGTATGCCTTACAAGGGTACGGATACCTCTCCCTTACAGATGCGTTTTCCATGGCCTAATGCACTGGATCCCATCGGAACTCCGAGGTTAAATGTGCTTGGGTGAGAGTAGTTCTAGGATGGGTGATCTCCTGGGAAGGTCTCAGGAAAAGCAAAACCGTGAGGATTTGGCTAGGCCAAGGCCCAAAGCGGACAATATCTGTAAGCGGGTGATCTGGGGTGTTACAATGTTTTTTGATGGTTTTAATATAGTGTTTCAAAAAACTGAGCGATGGACTTCTCTTCAAAGACTCAAACCTTCAGTTAGAGGTCTGTAGTTAGTTGGTATGATTTTAACTCCACTTTGTGCAAATCAGAGGCGAAAGGGAACTGTAACCTACTCAACTACCTCTTTGATTTGTTTGATTGCATACAGGATATGGAATTAACAAATTTCAAATTCAAAGGTCATAGGTTCACTTAGTCCAACAAACAAAACTCTTAGTAGTTTAGTCAGAAAAAGCTAGATAGAGCTATGGTGAATGTGGTCTGGTTAACTACTTTTTCAAAGAATTCAATCACTTTTTTAGACCTGGGAATTTTTAATCATACCCCTATAATGGGGGATTATTTGTCTAAAATGATTAGAATTCATCACCCTTTCAGATTTAACAATTTTTTGGTTAATTTGGAGGGCTTTCGAGAGGTAATAACTGAGGGATTGGAGTATGAGACCTATGGTACTAAGCAATTTATTTGTTTGTAAAAGCTTAAGGCTATTAAACAGGAATTAAAGATGTTAAATGTTAGTAGAGGTTAAAATTCCACAAAGAAGATAGAGAAACCAAGAAGCAAGCTTTCGATAATTCATAAATCTTTGGCAACTAGCCCAACTGATTGCACTCTAGCTATAGTCAAGAGGGAAGCCCTTAAGACCTATTTGCAAATAGTGGATAAACATTGTTCTCTATTGAAACAAAGGGTCATAATTAATTAGATTAAGGAAGGGGATTGATGTACAAAAAATTTTCTTTAATTCAGTGACAACTAGAAGAAATGTGAACAGAATCACCTCTATAAAATCCGAATATGGGGAAACTTTATTTGGGCAAGTTGAAATTGCTAAGGAAGCTAGGAAATTTTATGAAAATCTCTTAGGCAGAGAAGGTCATTCTGCAGGTAATGAAGTGGATCTTAGGCAATTTGCTACAACTAAAATTCCTGAACATGAAGCATCTTTGGTAACTAAACTTGTCACAAATCATGAAATAGAGAAGGTGGGTTTTAATATGAATGGCTCTAATGCCCTAAGTCTAGATGGTGTGAATAGTCTTGTCTTTCAAACAACATGGGATAACACAGAGACATTTGTTAAAGATGTTGTCCAAGAGTTTTTCTAAAATGTCATCTTGCTTAAGGAGATTAATAAGACTTTTCTATGTTTAGCCCCTAAGAGTTCTAACCTAGCCATTTAGAGTGACTTCAGACTTATATCATGTATTAATTTCCTTTATAAGATCATCGCTAAGATTTTGGACAATAGACATAAAGATTTTCTTCATTTATTCATTAGTGAGAACCAAGGCGCATTTATGAGCAATAAACATATTGAGGATAATATCCTTATATTACATGAGCTTTTGAAAGGGTTTACTTAAAGAAGAAGCCCTCAAAGCTGCACTATAAAAGTGGATCTATAAAAAGGTTTTGATAATGTTAACTAGAGATTCTTGCTACAGACTATGGAAGTTATGAAATTTTCCCATAAATTTATAAAATGGATTTAAGAATGCATTACCACTATCTCATATGGGATATTGATTAATGGAAGCCCCACAGAGATGTTTAAAGGAAAAAAAAAAGGACCTAGGAAAAAAGATCTTCTTTGCCCTTACCTATTCCTTATCTCACCCTTATGTTGAAACACAAGACTCCAACTTCAGATACCATTCTGAATGTAACAAGCTTTCACTAACTAGCTTATGTTTTACAGATGATCTTATTCTCCTAAGTAGGGTAATTGCTCCTTCAGTTTCACTAATGATGAGTACTCTCAATAGTTTTAAGAAGCTGTCTGGATTGAGTATCAATTTTCACAAAAGCTACTTATTACTATCCAAAAGTGTTGCTTACCTCTCAAATTCTTTGCCCAAGCTAATGGTATGAAAAACCAAGATTTCGAGAATGTCTTCCTTTAATATAAAAGTTTCAGAAAAGATTGGGGTATAGGACTAATAAAATCTTATCCTATAGAGGAAAACTTCAGCTTTTGAAGTTGGAAATTATGTCAACACAAATTTATTGATGCTCTTACATCTTCCTCTCCAAAGGACTTATTAAAACTGTAGAAAAGCTGATAAAGCAGTTTATATGGGGTAAAGGAAAAGGTGAGAAAGGAATTACAAAAGTGAATTGGAAGCATGTTTATCAACCGAAGGAGGCAAGTAGGTTAGGTTTGGAGTCAACTAGTAAAATCAACAGATTTCTAATGAACAAGAGAATTTGGAGAATCCTAAGTGAAAAATAATCATTATGGATAAAATGGATTCACATCTACATATTAAAGGGTGAGAGTTTTGGGGCTCTAAGAATTAAAGACAGTTACTCTTGGTTCTTCATTCAAATTCTCAGGTTGAGGGAAAAAGTTCAGTAACATATTACATGTCAAATTGGGGCATAAGATAGAATCTCTCTCTGATATGATAACTGGACCGGTCAAACGAATTTAATTCATAATCAGTTGGCAAGATCATTGTTAGGTAGGTTTTCTAAGAAAGCTAGGGTTCGCGAGATAATTAGAAATGACAATTGGTTTCATTCCTTAGAAGAACTAAGACTTTTGCACATTCCTCAACACAAAAGCCATGGGGAGAATGATATATACATATGGCATGGGGCTTTTGTATCATAAATCACTAGTATTAAAGCTAAGGAGCTAATCGATAGGGTAGCTATAAGAATAGGGTGGAGTTCCTTGATTTGGGGGAAGGTTCTTAAGCCAAATGCCAACTTTTTCCTTTGGCTAGCTATGTTGAATAGACTCAGTACTATGGATAGACTGAAAATCCTATCCTTTTGTAAACATTGTATTCTTTACAACCTAGAGGAGGAGACTTGGGCTCATATCTTCTTCAAGTGTGGTCTCTCTATAGAGGTTTGGATTAGAATCTCTAGTCTATATGCCGCTAGTACTAGTCATTGCAGTCTCACAGATATCTTGCAAAAGATATCTCAATTGCATATCTCTAAATATGATAAGGAAATATTTATGGTTGTAGTTGCAACTTGTCTTCAAGCAAATTTGAAAGAGGGAAACAATCAAAGGTTTAAAGGGAGATCTAACAGCCGACTCTCTCTTATAGAACTCTTTGCTGAAAAAATTAGGGAACAATTGATTGTAAACCAGTTAGGACAGTATTGTAGCAGAGGACTAGCTCTCTCTTGGAGAGTATATTCCTCAATGTTTACTCATAGATTATGGACTTCTATTAATGGGCTAGTCTATTTGGGATATAGTAAAGAAAATAGTGCTACCTAAGCATTGTTATTTCCTAAGAAACTAAAGTAGATTTTTGAAATAATCAACATAAAAAAGAAAGAGAGAAATAAAGAATTGGAGAGAATCTGACTCATTTGAAGATATCTGAGAGCATTTTGGCATACCTCCTCCAGATCTACTACATTACAAGTCGAGATCTATGAAGGAAGCTCCTCGGTATCCCCCCTAATCTCTTGATATTCAAAACGAAGCTTGTAACTCTTTAGAGATTCACAGAAATCTACAAAATCTAATCTCCTTCCTGAGATGATAAATCTCTTCAAACCTAAATATAGATAATAGAGCCATCGCAGCGCCATTGACGTATCACAACCTCTAAAGATTTCTACCCCATTTGAGTAATCAATTGAAGATACGAGAAAGGTGGGGAGGGGTTTAACCTAGTTACTGATACGATATTGTACATCTTTACCCAGTTTGGATTCAATGTTTTCATTTTTTCTTCAGTGTTCATATTTTTTAACTATGTCGTTTTATTTCATGAGGGAGAGTCCCTCTCTATATCTGTAAACTAATCATCTTTTCTCTTTAATGAATGTTTTAAGTTCTAAAAAAACAATGTAAAACACACACTTCTATGCCTTTTTTTTACCAAAGGGCATAAGCCTCACGGTCATAGTGATGCTGGGATAAATTTCCAATCTCATATAGGCTCATGTTGTGTTGGGCCCCGTTCCCGAAGCCCAACGATCGAATCGGAATCGAAGCCCAAAAACACAAGCGAGTTTCATAAACTCCTTAACCCTCATGAAAAACCCTAAATTTAGCCAAGATTCGAGCCACAAAGGCGAGCCTATAAAACAAAGATCACAAAACTACAATTTGATTTCTTGAAAAGGTAGCTCTAGGTCTCTAGTTTATGTGGAAACAAGAATCACCCCAAACGGAGCTCTATAGCTCAAGATATGCACAAAAACCCAAAGTCGGTTCATAACCCGATTAAGCTGTCCAACCCGACCACTCGCTTTCAAAAGATCAAAATTCTAGGATTTGA
>JAOTAZ010103178.1:0-10464 GCA_025629785.1 Erythroxylum oxycarpum
ACAATTCTGGTGGCAGCGCCAACCTATAGGCTAGCAGTCCGATCCTCTCTAAAATCTCATAGGGACCCACATATCTCGGACTTAACTTGCCCTTCTTGCCAAACCTTATAACCCCTTTCCAAGGAGACGTCTTAAGAAATACTTTCTCACCAACTTAATATTCCATCTCTTTGCGATGTGCATCAGTGTAGCTCTTCATTCTATCTTAAGCTGCCTTAAGTCGTTGTTTAATCAAATTAACCTTGTCCACTATCATCTGCAATAATTCTGGTCCTATCAGTTTTCTCTCTCCTTCTTCATCCCAGCATATCGGAGTCCTACATCTCCTTCCACACAATGCTTCATAAGGAGCCATCTGAATGCTCGAATGGTACGAATTATTATAAGCAAATTTGATCAATGGCAAATGCTCATCCCAACCTCCTTTGAAGTCCATCACACATGCCCAGAGCATTCCCTCAAGGGTCCCAATGGTCCTCTCAAATTGAGCATTCATCTGAGGGTGAAAAGTAGTGCTAAAACTCAACTTGGTTCCCAAAGCCTCTTGTAAACTAGAAGTCAAATTGAAATTCAGATTTGAAGATTTCCAAATTCTGTTAGCAAACAGGAGATATGAGGTTAAGCATAGTGACTGTTTTGTATGGGCATGCCATTGAACAAAGTTAAGAGTAAATTTTTGGGAGGTAATGAGAATGAGAAAAAAAAATAATGATGGCTAATGAGGGTTTAATGTAATAACCCTTCAAGGTAATATGCACGCTCGCGTTCATGTTTTCCCAAGCGGTTGGGTCTTAAAAACGAGATCCAACATCTTTTATATAACTAATGGTTTTGTATCGTAATGTATTTTAATCCTACTTGGTAACTCTAAATGCTCTAAATTCGTTTCATTCTAGAGTGCATATGTTGGGTTCCGTTTTCGAAACCCAACTCTTGCTAAATCATGAAACCTGAGCATATTCCTATGAATTCTACTTAACCATCAGCTTTGATACCACATCTGTTAGATCCCGCTTGATTCCAAAATCTAACTCTTCAGAATACCATAATACTTGAGAGTGGTGCCTTATAATCTCTTTTACCATCATCGGTTCATCTTCATTCTCATAACATCCTAAAAATTTCCTCACCATTTGTTCAATGGTGTGTCCGCACAAATCAGTCACCATACTTGAACTTATTTCTCCTATTTGTGAACAGAATTTGAAAATCTTCAAATCAGAATTTCACTTTGACTTCTTCAAGAAATCATAGCTCTAAGTCTCTAATTTGTTTTGAATCAAGAACCATATTAATCGGAGCTCTAGGGATCAAGATATGCTTAAAAAGCTAACGGGTGTTCATACCCCAATCATGCTCTCCCAACCGATCCCTTATTTTCTTTAAAGCAAACTTTTTCAAAACAACTCCAAAAGATACCAAATTTTAATAATCATTTGATTTCGAGGTAGGATGAGGAAGTTATGACCAAAAGAGTCCAACATGTTTATATCCTCAATCAATTTGAACCTATCTTGGCGTGATTGTCATAACTTTCTCCACCAATGTCAGATTGAGTTCGTTTTTGAACTATTGGAAAGAAGACTTTCATATCTACAACTTTTTTGAAGACCACAAAGTCAGATTCGGCTTCAAAAAGGGTCAAATATTGTGATTTCCTAAAGTTGGCCGTGAATGTCCGTTTAACGGACATAGACTAGCTTAAAAGTGTTTTTTCACCCGAGAAGGTCCATTTAATGGACATCCATGTCCATTTAACGGACATACAATGGGCTAGGGGTGTTTTTACACCCGAGAAAGTCTGTTAAACGGACCTAATGTCCATCTAACGGACATAGGAGTTCCTTAAACCCCTCTAAAGCTTCCTACATCCAATCTAACATCATGTACACTCAATATCTCCCCAAAATCAACTCTTCTAGTGCCAAAACACTTCATAGCAACTAAAACACCAAATTCATTTCACAAAATTTTCAATTCCCAACTCATTTGGTTCATCAAAACCACAATTCTTTATCATTCATCAAAGTTGTCCCATACACAAAACCTATGCAACGTCATAACTTGTAACAATCATATCTTTTCATTCCGATATCCAAAAATTACAATCTTTATAGCGTTGGAAAGATAGAAAGATTATCTACAACTTCCAAGAAGACGATTTTGGCTAGTTCTACCTAAATCATTCCATAGTTTCCTTGGAAGTCAAACATACATCTTATCTTTATGAAAACTTGAAATTGTCCCAAATTCATTTCCTCTATTACAACATCATTCATAACAATTCAACTACCAATTGGAGTCCATCACACCCTCAACCTCAATTCATTTCACTCTTCAAATTCCATCATATCTCATCATTCATAATTTCTATCTTTCTTTTCCAAAGCAACTCAATTCTATTTATATAGCAATTCATATTCCAAATTAACAATCATCCATACACAAATTCACATTTCATTATCATCATAAATTAAGAGTTTACAAACTTCAATGGCATTTTCAAGCCAGAATACAATATCAATATCAATATCCAAAATACAAAAGATGCAAAACCTAATAATTTCTTGAAATACATCTGAAGCCTTATTTTATATAAATTATTACAAAACACAACAAAACATGCAAAATCGGATGTATGCCTTGATTCACTTTCACTTGATCTCTTGCTCATCACCTAAAGATGGGAATGAAAGGGGGGTGAGCTTTTCGCTCGTGGGTAACAAGCTTATAATCAAGAAACAAGCACAAACGATCAAAAAGTTCGTTGTTATAGCAAATTCTTATTGATTCACAAAAGTCATATTTCTCAAAATTTTTGTCAAGTAATCAAAATCACAAAAAACACAATTTATGCATTTTTCAACTTGTTCATGAATCACAAACACATAAGCACATCAGAAATGGTTTGGGTAGGTCCATATTCATAATTCACTACACATTCTCATATAATGGTCCTGTGTAGCCGTAAACTTGAAGGAGTCCTTGAAGGAGCTCCATGCCACTAGCGGACAGGCAGGAGAAGCCTATTCTTGGGTCAACGTGCACGTGACAGTTCTTGAGGGACTACCACAAACCCACATAACATGAAATTCATGAACTTGAAAACATTTTGCCCATATGGCACATTTTGAAAACTTGATTTCTTGAGCATGGCATATTTCATATGCATTTCTATCATCATTTTGCAATTCATCAACCAAGAATTCACATATTAATTTCTCAAACATTCAAAAGCAATGAATGCACAATTGTAGCAATTTCTTACCTCAATCACAAACAATAAAAGCAACATTTATGAAGCCATTGAAAACATTTTATTTTCTTGAGTTTGAAAACACATTAAAGGCTCATTACTTAATTTATAAACAGGAAACCCACCTTGAAATTCCTTTCTTGTAACTTGACTCAACATGTTTCCCCTTGTTCTTGATTCCTCTTGCCTTTCCTCATTTTCCTCACAATTGACAAAAATCTCCAAATCAATAGTAGCTCAAATTGAATAACTCATAACACATAATCACCAAAATTCACCTTAGAAAACTTAAACCCATACATTTCTAAGTTATCTAAACCCAAAACCCTCAACAAAATCCAAAGATGTAAAATCTCACTTACCTTGGATCTTCACCAAATGAGGAGTTTCTTGGCTCATAAGGAAGCTCTCATGTTCCTCCACGTTTTTACCTTCTTGAACAACTCAAAAATCACTCTTGAAGACCTTGAAAAATCGAAACCTAGCATGGCTTCTCTCTTTTCTCCTCTTCTCCATGATCTCTCTCTCATTTCTCTCTCCAATTTCGTTTCTTGCCTCTTCTAAAATGAAATACAACTCTTTCTTCTTCCTTTTATATCATTAATGATTGAACAATGACCCTTTTGCCCTTACTAATAAGCCTTGCAGCTTAAAAGCTTAAGTGGCTTGCCCAAAATTCCCTTCATGTAACTTACCACCTTAATTCAATTTAATTCTTGTCCTATGGCCTTACTCAAATTAACATGTTAATTAACTCCCATTAACATGCTAATTAATTCCACAAAACAGAATAATTAATCTATCAATACCTCAAAATTCATTTAAATCATGCTTAGCTTCTTCCAAAAATCAATATCTTTTCTAATCATGTAATTGAAGGAATTTTCTTGCACTTCCTTTTAGACAAATGTTCCTCATTGTCTCTATTTTCTAATGACATCCAAAATTATTCAATTTAGTTCCATAGTCCCAAAGTCATATACCAAATATATTTGCATTGTTCTCATACTAAAACATTATCCGTGCTCAACTTCCATCTGAAAATTGATACTCGTAGAGACTGAATTAGAGCTTAATTTCATCGAACAATTTGTAGCCTTATCTCTCTAGTTTAATCCAAATCCAGAATCATCTCATTTGGATAACTAGGAATGATGTTATGGCTAAAACACCGAAGCATACTCAATGAACATATTTCACTTGCAATTTCCTGGTTTTTAATTTTCAACATATCACATAAAATCCATCTTGTATCTAAACTATATTTTCCATTTGAATTCAATTTCATGAATTCCTCCTTTCTTTACACATGAATAATTGCCAATAATTTACTTAATAGTTCTAGATTCCATAAAAAGTTCGAGGTCCAACAATTCTCCCTCCTTAAAGAATTTCGTCCTTGAAATTCATATCTTACTGATCTAGGGTAGGAGTTTGCTTGCTCTTGTACTCCTTTGTTTTTCCATTTTACTCCATCACTCTAACGCTTTCTTTCCAATGACCTTAGTTAACGGAATTAATCAATCCCTCTATAACTTGTTCAGAATCACACCATCCTGACCTCGCTTGTTTGACCTTGAGCATACCTTGGCCTGGTGGTACTCATAAACATGTACTCATGTGAGTATAAGCATGTAACTCTGAGAGTATCACAGAGGTAAATTGTCTTATGCTTGATGATTCACATCAGGGTAGTGCTAAGTGACTGTGTGCTAACACACTTAACTCTCATGCCTATTCTTACTAAATTTCATGCCCTTAGCGTTGATCATTCTAATTTATTCATCTTTCTTAATTCATTTGATTCTTATAATTCATCCATTTCACCTGTCCATAACATCTCCAATTCTAGCCTTTAACGTCGTGTAGGCCTTACTCATCATAATAAAAAAGTGATGACTCTTTGTATCATCTAACTCCTCATACAGTGTTTAACTGAACTCACTAGGATTCTAATTTTTGTGCTTAAGGTCAAATAGAACTATACTTGGATCTCATGGTTCTATGAACATCAAACTATATGCCTTAAGCATATTCTTGATAGTTAAGACCATCAATTCAAACATTCACTTGCTTGACATTCTTAATCACTAAAAGATCTTTCGATGTATTCCTACTAGGATGCATAACTTATGCCACCAATTACACTTTGCTAGCAATCTATTTACTCATTCATCTTTTTGATTTTGCATACTTCTTATTCCATTCACCATGTATTTTTCTTTCTATTCGACTTCGAAATTCCGATCTGTATCAATTTATTAATAAGATTCACAATCGTTTACTCCTCAATTTGGGATATACCAAGCCCCAACATGCCATGCTTCTTTTTGCTTTAGTTCTGGTAACCTCAATATCGAATTTCTACTTAAGGTATCTGATATAACACTTAGCTTCACTTGGAATTTATCACTTGTACAATCATAGACTTTTAGTATTTATAACAATCTTCTCAGTCTCATACTCAATGCTCTCAATTACATTTAATGATTATTTCAAATTTTTATGATCTGTACTTAGGTGTATACATCCAAGATGTTCCTTTACATATACCGTCTTCAACTTTCAAAAATATCATTAATGTAGCAATTCTAAATTATGTATCAAAAATCAACTCATAGGACTTTAGTAGTCTCCATACATATGAAATCACTTCTTTATCTTACATTGAATTTTAGCAAAATCTCTTATACAACATCAGTGCATACTATAGAATCTCCAAATCCATATGATATAGTTTGCATCAATATAATCCTTCAAAATTCTCTTTACTTACATTACTCATACGCTTTAAACATTTTTCTTCATGTATTCAAACTATTCTTCTCAATTCTTCGAATACCTTTAATACATCATCAAATCTTGGATCACTTTAGTCTCCAATACCATAATGTTTTCGGGCATTTGTTAACTCTAACAATTATTATCAAATTCTATGTGCCTCCTGATTAGCCTTCGTGATTCCTTAAATAATTGATTCCTCAATGAGGTACATTGTCTCCCTTTCTTTTCAATTTCCCAATTAACTTCCTTCCTTGAATGATTTTCTGCATTCCTTGAATTTGCTCATATCTCACTTGGACTTATTCTCATGTTTGCTCATTCATACCAATTTCTCCACACATTGTAATTTATTCGCAGACCTAGCTTCTTCTGATTTAAATACATTCATCAATTCAGATTTGTATCTCCCGAACATACTTTCACATAATATAGCGTGAACCTACATACTCCTCATACTAGCAATTCGTGTCTCCTCAAATTTAGGAATCCACTCATGTAATCCTTTACATCAAACAAGATACATACCTTTTTTAATAACAGATTCTACCTCTCTGCTTAAGTCTCTAATAGGGAGTGTACTCACTTTCGAATCATTATATATTCCTTCCTGATCAGTTCTTTCATAGATCATCCTTAATATAAACTATCTGATTTGCTGAATCTAACTTAATAAAATCTTTCTTCGAAAAAGGGTTTCTTGTTACAATCATCTATACCATTCAGGCAATCTTGATCAATCACCTATTATCATCATCACATTATCAGCTATTCTTAATACCTCGAGAAGACCAATTTCTATCATCCTCACAAGGTCATAATGGTCAAGTCACACAAAACTCAATGGAGTAATGAACATACTTACTGTCGCATATGCTTGGATGGGCATCATGAAATTCATCCCATTTTATCCACATATTTATCTCCATCAATTTACAAATCTATCTCTTACATGATTGATACTTTGATCTTTATTAATCCTAGACAATATTCCTCTCTCTTGATCTTCGAATTTATTTGTCATTGTAACATCATCAACAAATCCCAATCTATCTCTGCTTGATCATTTTGAGCACTTTCATGTGTCACTCTAGTTCCCTTTAGACTTTAAACTATGGGAACTATCACTAACAAATATCCAATAAGTCATAGGTTTCTTCCTCTATCATCTCCACACATATATTACCTACATGCTTAATATACTCAGTTGTATATGATGATGGATCATCATATAGATACTCACAACAACAATCAATTTAACCTTCTTAGACTTATTCAAATATCACTATCATTCATCACATTTTCCCATTATCCTTCACATTACATCTTACATAAGTATATTCGCCCTTGATTCAAACTTATAGATATATAATCATCATAAAAATTTTGACCTTAGTTCCACTAACACATCCTTATAAAGTATCATAACTCTTTGTCAGATTTATCAAACAACCACTTAGGTTCCGATTTCATCTTCTTAAGATCATAGAAATTTATATTTTCCTTATTTTCTACTTGTACATCTTAATCTCATCATTTCTACTTGTCTCCATTTCCTCTTTAGTCACTTCATGAAAATAGTTTCACATCTATATCAATTCAAGTACGTATCAACAAACTTTCCTTATGTTCTTACTTTCTGACAAATCATTCTTCTTTCTACAATTTCTATTGGCTTAAACTCTTACCAATTGCTTATGTGTGTAACTTGTACACATGCGCCCATGTAAGATCTCAATTTTGGCGCTCTGTGCTAATTTTATTAGTCCGAACCCTTAGCAATCACTCTTGCGTTTAGCATATGTCCCGAAAGTTGCCCATGTAAGACCCTAATACTGGGCTCAGATATCACTAATGTTGGACCCTGAATTGGAACCGGAGCCCAACCTTGCTCTGATACCTCCTATGTTAGACCCCATTTTCGAGACCCAACTCTCTTGCTCTGACTCATACATCTGTTAGACCCCGCTTGATTTCGAAGCCCAACCTCTTGTGAAAAATCATGAAACGTGAGCATGTATATTACCTTAAAGGGTTATTGCATCAAATCCTCAATAGCCATTTTAATTTTTTTTCTGATAACATCCCAAAAATTTTCTCTCAATTTGTTCAATGGTGTGCCCATAAAATAATCACAATTCTTGAACTCATTTTTCCTGCTTGTGGACAAAACTTGTTAATCTTAAAATTAGAATTTCAATTTAACTTCTTCAATGAAATCATAGCTCTAAGTCTCTAATTTTCTTTGAAGAAAGCGTCATCTTAATCGGAGTTCTATAGCTCAAGATACGCTTAAAAAGCTCAAGTCTGCTCAAACCCTAATCATGTTCTCCTAACCGAGCTCTCACTTACTTTAATGTAAACTTTCTCAAATCAACTCCAAATGATACAAATATTTATGGAGGTAACGATACATGTCTTATAAATCCATTTCTTCAAGAATCACTTCATTCGGAGGTCAGATGAGGGAGTTATGCTCAAAAGAATAGACCAAGTTTATACCACAAATTGATTTGAACCTATCTTGGCGCGATCGCCATAACTTTCAATATAGATGTCAGATTGAGTTCATTTTTGGACCATTAGAAAGAAGACATCTAGACATACAACCTTTATGAAGACCACAAAATCGTATTCGGCCTCTAAAAGGGTCAAAAATCACAATTTGTCCCGTGAAAATCCGTTAAACGGGCATGAAACGGACATGCATCAGGTTTGGGAGGCCAAAATGACCCGAGAATGTCCAAGTCTGTTTAGCAGACATAGATTGGCCAAAGGGTATTTTTACACCCGAGAAGGTCTGTTAAATGGACCTTATGTCCGTTAAAGGGACATTGGGGCTCCCCAAAGTCCTCCAAAGCCTCTTCAAAGGTTCCAACCTTCATCCTAACACCATATACACTTATAAACTTCACAAATTCACTTATTCTAATGCCAAAACACTTCATAACAACTCAAACATCAAGTTCATCTTTCCAAAATTCTCAAATCTCAACTTATTTGGTTCATCAAAACCAAGATTTTCTATCATTCATCAAAGCTATCACATACACAACTCCTATACAACATCATAACTTGTAACAATCATATCCCTCAACTCCGATAACCAAAATTTACAAACTTTAGAGCGTTTGAAAGATAAAGAGATCTTCTATAACTTCTAAGGAGACCATTTTTACTAATTCTACCCAGATGTTTCCAAAATTTCCCTTGAATCCTGAACACAAATCTCACCACTGTTAAAGCTTACAAAACCTTTCTAACTTTACTTCTCCAATTACAACATCATTATTAACAATTCAACTACCAATTAGAATTCATCAAACTCGTGATCTCAATTCATTTGATTCCTCATATTCAACAACATCTAATGATTCATAACATTCCTATCGTTCTTTTCCATAGTGCCTCACTTGTATATATGTATAACAATAGGTCATTCATTAACTCAAGTGGATAGCCTCATTTAATTATATCTAATTTCAACCCACCACATCATACACAATTCATAATTCATATCCATACGCAAATCCATATTTCATTACTATCATATGTAAGAGTTTACAAGCTCCAATGGCATTTCCAAGCCATATTACAATATTTCACAAATTCACAAATTACAACATTCAATTGCTCAAATTGCAATTACAACTTTGTATTTACATCAATTATTCCAAAACAGGGCAAACATGCAAATTCTAGAGTAATGCCTTGACTTTCTTTCACTTGGTTCCTTGCTCAATACCTAGAGATGGGGACAGAAAGGGGGTGAGCTCGAAAGCTTATGGGTAACATGCTTATAACAAATAACAAGCAAAACCTTTCAAAAAAGTTCATTGTTATAAAATGCTTCTTGAATCATAAAACTCACTTTTCTCAAAATTCTTGTCAAATAACCAAAATCATAAACAACACATTTCATGCATTTTTCAACTTATTCACAAATCATAAACAGATAAGCACATCATAATGGTTGGGTAGGTCCAAATTCATGACACACTACACATTCTCTATAATGGTCTTGTGTAGTCGTAAACTTGAGGAGTCCTTGAAGGAGCTCCGTGCCACTAGCAGACAGGCGGGAGAAGCCTATTCTTAGGTCAATGTGCACGTGACAGTTCTTGAGGGACTACCACAAACCCACATAACATATAATCATGACTTGCAAAAATGATTGCCCAAATGGCAAAATTACAGAAACTTGTTTTTCTTGAACATGCAATTTTTTCGAAAATCTTTTCATAAAGCAATTCATAATTCATCAACCACATTCATATAGCAATCTCTTAAATCATTCAAAAGCAATGAAGCCAACAATTGTAGCAATTTCTCAAAACATTCAAAACAATAAATTTGAAATCATTTTATCATCTTGATTTTTGAAAACATACTAATGGCTTATTATTCAAATTATAAACATAAAACCC
>JAOTAZ010103195.1:0-10463 GCA_025629785.1 Erythroxylum oxycarpum
AAGTTTATTAAAATAATAATTTTTATTATTTAAATACCGATAATAACCATCAAACTTTGTCATATTTCACGTTTATGAATTAAATATCAACATATACATAATACTTTATCTGATCCAATGAGAATGAGGATGTTGACAGTCTTATGCAATTTCTGATAGGACTTAATGACACATTTGAGAATGTGAGAAATCAGATCTTAATCACAGAGTCTTTACTTTCCATGAATCATGTATTTGTAATGGTACTAAGTGTCGAAAAATATAAAGAAGTGCAAGGGAGCTTATCTGATGTCTCAGCCACTGCCCTTTATACTGGTTCAAGGGGAACTATCAAGGAACTGGATTGAAAGAAGAACAAAGAAAGTTGGTTATGCCCACATTGCAAGGGCACTGGTCACACACACAATATCTGTTTTAAGCTTCATGGCTACGCAGAGTGGTTCACTAAACTAAAGGCAAAAAGAAAACAATAAAAAGTCAATTTAGTCACTAGGGATTGTTTTGTGGGAAACAACAAAGAGCTGGCAAAACAAACATAATGGAATAATGAACTTACCAACATCATTAAAGCAGAGGTAGGCAAATACTTGAGGAGCCAAGGGAGCACTCCACTGGAATTCGCCTGGTGTGGGGGTTTTGCTGACCCTTCTGTTAAGGCTTTTACATCTTATAATCTGCATTCATTTAATGATGAAGGAATATAGATAGTAGACACAGGAGCAGCTTCACACATTTGTCATGATGCAAGAATACTTAGCCATTTAACCAAGTTAAAAACCAACATACTTGTGTCTTTACTCGATGGTAGTGTGAAAATCTTATCCCATATCGGCACTGCTCAAATTACAGAAAATTTACTTTTACATGATGTGCTATATATCCCTACATTTACTTGCAATCTAATTTTTGTTAAGAAACTAGCTCAACTATCAAATGCTTGTGTGTCCTTTCTCCCAAACTGTCCCATATTCATAGTTTGGAACATGTAGCCTTTACAGAAACACATGTATGTGAGATTTGCCCTATGGCAAAGCAACATTGATTGCCTTTCTCTAAAAGCAGTATTACCACGTTAGAACCCTTTGACTTAATACATGTTGATTTATGGGGTCCTTACTCTATTCGTTCTAATTCTGAAGCCTCTTATTTCTTAACCATTGTCGACGATTTTTCCAGAATTACTTGGACATTTTTGCTTACGAACAAATTTGGAGTTAATACTGTTATTAAACAATTCCATGCCCTCATACAAACTTAATTTCATAAAACATTCAAATAAATTCGCACAGATAATGGGACCAAATTTGTTAACCTATCATGCAAAAGTTTTTTCCAAGAAAATGACATCATTCACCAAAGAACTTGTTCCCACACTCCACAATAAAATGGAATTGTAGAGCGTAAACATAAGCATATCCTTGAGGTGGCTCAAGCCCTCATGTTTCAGTCCAACATACCAAAGATGTTTTGGGGGGAATCTATTCTTATGGCCACACACGTTATAAAACTCTTACCTAGCTCTATCCTGAAATGGAAAACCCCTTTTGAGATCCTATACAACAAACTACCCAATTACTCAAATCTGAAAGCCTTTGGATGTTTGTGTTTTGCCACAAACACCCTCCCACAAAAAGAGAAATTCGAACCAAGTGCTTTTAAATGTGTTTTTCTTAGATAAGAGCCTAGAACCAAAGCCTACAAAATCTATGATCTCATAAATAAGCGAACAATCATATCAAGAGATGTCCAGTTTCACGAAAACATATACCCATATCAAACTAATCTTACCCCACAGAGAACTAATGAGCTACCTTTACCATTACCACAATCAAAACCTACAAACACAAAACCTAACCAGCCAAACACCAGCAGCACAGAAATCATACCTGAGCCTAATATATCTCCTTTTGAACCTCGGTGGAGTACCCGTATAAGAACCAGACCCCTTTAGATGAATGACTTCATCACTCTTGCTACTACAGGTTCCGCAGATACTTATCCCTCTAGCATGAATCGGATCTCTCAACCTGCAATAATTTTTCCTCCTACAACTCCTCTACATTCCACAGAAATCACACTCCCTTCATGGCTCAAGTACCTACATTTAATGACAATTATGCCAGTTTTGTTGCAAATGTGTATGTTATCTAGGAACCTGTTGAGACTAGATTCTAGCAGCAATGCAGCAAGAGGAGGAATACGAAATCCAGCAATTTAGGTAATATGTGAGGGTAAATTGGGAAATTATAGAGGGGGATGAGTCATGTGGAAGTTAGTTAGAATAGGAGAATAAAAGGTTGTTATAGGGAAAAAGAATGGTATTCGGTTGTGATAGATGAAAAAGTGATTGTCTGGAGATTTAGCTAGCTCTCCAAGTCTAGCTGAGGAATAACAATTTTCATTGTCCCTTCATCTCTATTCCATAATTCTTCCTATTCTACTGTTGTTTTGTGTCTGCTTCTAGTGCAGTTCTCTACTATTTGGGTTGCTATATTGTTAGAGCAGGTGGTCTCTAAGAAATTGGTATCAGAGAGGGCTTATGATCGGGAATGGTATCAACAAGGATGGAAGCTATAATCGATAATGTAGAAAAAGAAATGTTGAGGATAGTAGGGGATATTGCGGGGGTTGAGGCCAAGTTTGATAAGATGGCAAGAGACATCTCCTCCATCTTCAAAATTTTAAGGAGATAAGAAAATAAGAAAATAAGAGGAAGGCTAAGGAGGTATCCAGGGAAGTAGAAGGGATTTCAGAACAAAAATTTGACGGAAGACATCGGCTCAAACTAAATCGATAAGGATGGAAAAGAATCATTGGAAGCTTGAAATCCCTCTATTATATGGAGAGGATCCTTTTGGCTGGGTTTTTTTGGGTAAAGCGATATTTTGGGTTGAATGGAATGTCACAAGACCGATGGTTACAAGCGGTAGCGGTTTGTATGGAAGGAGGCCCCCTAAGTTGGTATCAGTGGAGACAAAACTGGTCGCCAATAGCCAAGTGGGAGACGTTTAAGAGAGCGGTGATCAGAAGGTTCGACAGCTTAAACGTGGGAAACCCATTAGTAGAGTTGTTGAAGATCCAGCAAACAAGGACGGTGGCCGATTATAACCAGAAATTTAAAGTCGTAACATCAATGTGAAGAGATGTTTTGGTGGAGGTGGTAACGACAGCGTATATGAATGGTTTGAAGGAGGATACAAGATCTGAGCTTCATATGGCCCAAACTGATTCACTGGTTCAGCTGATGGAGCTGGCCCAGATGACTGAAGGTTGAAATTGAGCCTTGTTATATCAACCTTCCAGAACCAACAAAACACCGAAGGTTTATGGAGGCTCGGAAGTGTTAGGTTCAAACATCTGGGGCGTGAAGGGAGCTCCGCAAGCTAGCCCTAACCTGATTTTCACTCCTTGGAACCCTAATCGCAAGTCGACCAAAGAGGGGAAATGTACCAACGGTGAGCCCCAATATTAGAAATGTACCAATACAAGGCAGATCATTTAAAAAGTGGGGGGCTAGTTAAAGCAAAGAGGGACGAAGGGTATTCCGAAGAGAGCACTCCTACCCTTTCAAACGTTTAACAGCAGAGGAGTTGCAACGTAAGAGGCAGCAAGGCCTTTGCTACCGATGTGATGCTAAGTATATGCTAGGGCATGTGTCCGGGGAGAAACTATTCCACATACTCTTAGCTAATGAAGAACAACCGGCAGACTTATAGGAAGAAGAGGATGAGCCGGCTAACCAGGTGCTATGTCTTCAACCATATGCGTCAGAGGATGCTACTCAGCCCTTACCTGAGTTAGAGTTATCGGTTACATCTTTCAAGGGAATAGTAGGTCCACAAACCCTAAAACTTAGAGGGACCATTACCGAAACAGAGGTAATAATTTTAGTGGATAGTGGAGCATCGCATAACTTCATCAAAAAGGGGTTAGTAGAAGACATGAAGATGGATGTGAGTCGCACAAATCCTTTTAGGGTTAGACTGGGCAATCACTGTCGGGTGCAGAGTGTTAGGATTTGTAAAGGGGTAGAGCTCAAGATACAAGGTATGACGTTGAAACAAGACTTCTTTCCGTTTGATATGCAGAGTGTCGATGTTATTTTAGGTGTTGTATGGCTAGAGACATTAGGGGATATTCTGCTCAACTGGAAAAAGCAGATTATGAAGTTCAGTATTGATGGACAGAAGATTAAATTATATGGGGAGACTGTGTCGAAGATTACTGTAACCTCCCTCAAAACTGTTGTCAAGCTCTTACAGTATGGGGCAGAGGGTTTCCTTCTAGAATATGGAGGGCAGGAAGTGTTGAATAAAGAAATGGTGGAAGTCAAAGGGGAGGTGATAATGTTAGATAAGCTACAGAATTAATGCTATTCAAACTCTACAGTCAGGGAGAAAATTGAGAAGTTACTGCAGGAGTTCAGAAGGGTCTTTGATCTTGTTATAAAGCTACCATCTAACAGGGCCACTGACCATGTTATTCGATTGGAACTTGGTTCCAAACCACCTAATGTCAGACCCTACAAGTATCTGTATTACTAGAAAAATGAAATTGAGAAATTAGTAAGGGAAATGTTAGAGTCTGGGATTATAAGACCTAGCACTAGCCCTTATTCCAGTCCAATTTTGTTAGTAAGGAAGAAGGATGGCGGATGGAGGTTGTGCATAGATTATAGAGCTTTGAACAAGTTGAAAATACCTAATAAGTATCCAATCCCTTGATGAGATTTTTGATGAATTGGGAGGATCCAAGATTGATTTAAAGTCGGGATATCATCAAATCAGAGTGAAAGAGGAAGATATAGCGAAGACAGCCTTCTGAACCCATGAGGGGCATTATGAATTCATGGTAATGCCCTTGGAATCATGAATGCTCCTGCTACTTTTCAATCCCTTATGCATGAGTTATCAAGCCTCATCTTAGAAAATTCATTTTAGTTTTCTTTGATGACATACTGGTTTATAATGGCAGTCCATAAGATCATTTGAATCATCTCTGAATAGTCCTCTACATACTGATTGATAATCAGTTAGTAGCCAATTTGAAGAAGTGCACTTTTGGGCAGTATAGATTGGAGTATTTAGGACATTATATATCTGCAGAAGGGGTAGCGGTAGATCTTAACAAAATTGAAGCTATTGTTAATTGGCCTGTCCTAAAAGATGTTAAGGCACTAAGGGGATTCTTAGGATTATCATATTACTACAGGAGATTCGTCAAGGGGTAAGGGAGTATATCAAAGCCACTCACAAATCTGCTATGTAAAGATAAGTTTCAATGGGATGATACAGCGCAGAAGGCATTTGAAACACTCAAACAGATGTTGACTACTACACCTGTGCTGTCCTTGCCGAATTTCTCCAAACCATTTGTAGTTGAGACAGATGCTTCGGGTGTGGGAATGGGAGCAGTGCTGATGCAGGAGAGCAGACCAGTGGTTTATTTAAGCCAAGGGTTCTCAGCTAGAAATCAGCTGAAACTTATCTATGAAAGAGAATTGATGGCTATAGTGTGGGCTGTTCAGAAATGGAGGCACTACTTAATGGGAAGACACTTTACGATGCGGACAAAACAAAAGAGTTTGCATTTCTTAACTGATCAGAGGTTATTAGGGGAAGAGCAATAGACATGGGTTAGTAAGTTGCTAAGATTCAAGTTTGATATAATTTACAAACTTGGATAAGAAAACTGAGCAGCAGATGCATTGTCTAAAAGGGCTGAAGCTGAGTGCATGGCTTTGAGCATGGGCTATCATGAAGAACTGAATCAACTAGAAGATATGGTTCAGCAGGATCCTAAGCTAAAAGGCCTTATACAGGATTTGTTGTTGCAACCGGATAGTCATCCTCCATTTAAGTTGGTAGGCTTGAGGCTTCTCTATGAAAATAAATTAGTATTGCCTGCAGAGGGACCACACATACAGAAGCTGATCAGTGAGTTTCATTCAACCCCAATAGGAGGGCATTCGGGATTTTTCAGAACTTATAAGAGGCTGGCCAATGTTTTCTATTGGAAAGGAATGAAATATGATGTGAAGCAGTTTATCATGTGTTGTGATGTATGTCAGAAAAACAAGTATTCAACCTGAAACATGCTGGCCTTCTTCAACCATTACCTATCCCTACTCAAGTGTGGGAAGAAATTTCCATGGACTTTATAAGTGGATTACCTAAGGCATTTGGTGTAAACACTATTTTTGTCATTGTAGATAGGTTAACAAAATTCAGTCATTTTCTAAACCTCAAACATCCCTATAATGCGAAGCAGGTGGTTGCCATTTTTATTAAAGAAGTAGTGAGGCTTCATGGTTTCCTCAGGGTAATTATGTAGTCAGATAGGGACAAACTTTTTATGAGCACTTTTTGGCAAGAAATGTTCAAGCAATCGGGTATCACCTTACATATGAGTTCTGCTTATCACCCATATATGGATGGTCAAACGGAGGTGGTAAACAGATGTTTGGAGACTTATTTAAGATGCTTTGTGAGTGATCATCCTAAGGAGTGGCCTAAATGGTTGAGTTGGGCGGAGTATTGGTTTAACACCACCTATAGCAGTGTAATTGGTATAACTCCATTCAAGGCGCTCTATAGCAAAGAACCACCCACTCTTTTCAAGTATACTGATGAGGGATCTTTAGTAGAGGACATCAACCAACAACTAGTGGACAGGAATAAGATTATGAAGGAACTGAAGTCTAATTTGTTAAAAGCATAACAGCAGATGAAGAAGTATGCTGATTCCAAGAGAAGACCGATGACTTTTGAGGTAGGCGATTTGGTCTATTTAAATTTGTAGCCCTACAGGTTTAAATCACTAGTCATCAAGAGTAATGAGAAGCTCAGCCCGAGATATTATGGACCTTACCCGATTACAGCCAAGATTGGAGATGCAGCATATCAAGTGCAACTTCCAACCACTGCAAAGATTCATGACATCTTTCATGTATCCCAACTTAAGAGAGTTATTGTTCCTATTGACCACTCTCAACCCTTGCCCTCTTTTATGGATGAAGATATGCAGCTGAAGGTGGAACTAGCAGCATTAGTGGGAGTTCGCAGAAGAATTAATGGTGAATTGGAAGTCTTAATTCGGTGGAAAGATTTACCAGACTTTGAGACCACATAGGAGAAATTTGACGTCATGAACAATCAATTTCCTTCCTTCCACCTTAAGGACAAGGTCGGTTCTTTTAGGGGGGTATTGTTGAGACTAGATTCCAGCAGCAATATAGCAAGAGGAGGAATACGAAATCCAGCAATTCAAGCAATATGTTAGGGTAAATTGGGGAATTATAGAGGGGGATGAGTCATGTAAAAGTTAGTTAGAATAGGGAATAAAAGGTTGTTATGGGGAAAAAGATTGGTATTCGGTTATGATAGATGGAAAGGTGATTGTCTGGAGATTTAGCTAGCTCTCCAAATCTAGCTGAGGAATAACAATTTTCATTGTCCCTTCATCTTTATTCAATAATTGTTCCCATTCTACTGTTGTTTTGTGTCTGCTTTTAGTGCAGCTCTCTGCTATTTGGGTTGGTATATTGTTAGAGCAGGTTGTCTCTAACAGAACCCAAATCATACAATGAAGCCAGAAATGGTTAAAAATGGAAGGTTGCAATGGATATTGAACTTGCTGCTCTAGAAGAAAACAATACTTAGGTTCTAACTTCATTACTAGAAAGAAGAAGAACTATTGACGCCAAGTGGGTCTATAAGGTTAAATATAACCTTAATGGCACCGTGGACAAGTACAAAGCAAGATTGGTAGCCAAGGGATACAATCAAGAATTTGAGATTGATTATCACGATAATTTTTCCCTGTGACAAAGATAGTTACTATCAAAATTTTACTTACTATGGCAGCAACCAAAGATTGGCTTATCTATCAACTCGACATTAACAACGCTTATTTGCATGGATATGTAGATAAGGAGTTATACCTAAAACCTCTCGAGGGCTATGACAAAGCTGGTAAACATCAGGTCTGCCGATTAAACAAGAGTCTTTATAGGTTAAAGCAAGCTGGAAGACAATGGAACAAGGAATTATGTGCTAAGCTACATTTAATCAGCTTCAACAAATCTGACGCAGATCACTGCTTATTTATGAAAAGGACAGGAGATGACTTCATAGCTCTAACTGTGTATGTGGACGATCTGCTAATAACAGGTAAATGTGATGCAGGTATTCAGGATTTAAAAGAAGCCCTACATAGAGCTTTCACCATAAAGGATCTAGGGCAGGCTCTATATTTCTTGGGGGTCGAAATTGCTAGATCAAATGAACATACTGAGAAACACCAATATGCTTGAATCAAAGGGCAAGAACTTTCCACTTTCCACTTTCCACTTCCATGAAGTTAGATGCAAAGAATGGCACAATTTTATCCGACCCTGAACCATACAGAAGGCTAATAGGCATGCTACTCTATCTAAATATCACTAGACCCGATTTGCTTTACTTTACACAACACCTAAGTCAATTCATGCAACACCCTCGAACGACACATTTGAATGCAACGTTACACTTAGTGAAATACCTGAAGCAATTTCCCGAGAAAGGGCTCTTCTTACCAAGAAGGAGTGGCCTCTAGATCCAAGCATTTTGCGTTGCTGATTGGGCCTCCTGCCCAATGACTTGACGATCTCTCAATGGTTTCTGCGTCTTCCTCAGCTCGACCTTGATCTCCAGGAAAACGAAGAACCAAAAAACGGTAAGTAAGTCATCAACATAAGCAGAGTACCGAAGTATGTATGCAACAGTGTCAGAGTTACAGTGGGTATCGTACGTACTTGAACATCTTCAAGTCGATTTCCAGTTTCCCATCCCGCTGAGTTATGACAACAAAGCAACGGAGCATATCACTGCAATCTCGGTTTTCCATGAACGGACAAAGCACCTTGATATCGACTGCCATGTCGTGAGAAATTCGGTACTGAAAGGCTTTGTTCGATTCAGGCATGTCTCTTCTCGGGAGCAACTAGCAGATTTGTTGACAAAGCCTCGCGGCTCATCCACACACCACCAATTGATGTTTCGAAAGAAGAATTTACAAGATGAAATCCTATATGGTGAAAGAGGACAAAGGTGCTACGGGAAAAGAAAAGAAGAAATTGTTTCCAATGAGACATAAAATAAAAACAGTGGGACCAAACTCTCTGCTCAAGACACACTTTGAAGTGACAAGACAAAGCCAATTTTGAGTTAAAGAGCAAGACAAAACAGTTCAAAGAAAAACAACAAAAGAACCAGCTTTTTCTTGAGGAGGGAGTGTTAAAACAAATGAATATGGCAGCTGAAATGAATGATCCTCTCTTGTGCATCTGTTAGAAATGCCAACTGTAGATATTCTAGGAGCTTCTTTGATTTTTTAATTTTACTTTATTGTCCTTCCTGCACTGTATAAGTAAAGGTAGCGTTAGTTTTTAACAGACAAGAAATAGAGATATGCTTTTTTCTCACGTACTCTTCTATGCTTCTGAGTACCATTAATTTGACAAATATAAACATATTCAACCAGATACTTATAGAGAATAATAATAAAAATACTTTTAAACTAGAAATTTAATTCAACTCAGAGCTAGATGAACATTTTTTTGAATCTACAAATGTGTTCTCAGTTTTAATAATAATTCCCTCAAACTTCCCTTTTATAATGTCACATATAATATAAACAACTGGAATAATGGAAGCTTTTGCTTATGGCCAAATTTCTCTTGGTGCTATTTCATGACATAAGTGCATATATTATGTAGATGAGAGGATGGGATGTGCCCTGGCCACTCATTAGGATAGAATGAATAGGAGCCAAGAATGGAAGGACCACCAACAGGGACGGAACTAGACTCAACTTTAAAGGGGAGCCAGAGGCCAACATCAGATAGAGACTTTTTTTTTAAGGGGGCCACTTATATTTGTAATTTTAAAATTTTTAATTATATAAATTATTTTTAAAAAAAAATTAAAAGGGGGAGCCATGCCCCCCTCCATGATAACATGGCTCCGTCCATGACCACCAACTACAACCTCACGTACCCAACACCAACACTTGACAATAGTGAAGAGAAGACTTAAATCATTAAAAAAAGTAATCGTTGAGAAGAATTAACTCTCAAGGGTAAAAAAGATGGAAATTTTGCGGAAAACGATTTGCTTGTTCCTCTCTTGTGATATTTATCTTTGTTAAAACCCAATTTATAATAAAAGTAGTTTTACTATTTTATTAATATTCTATCTGGATAAAACTACAATTAGAAATAATTTATTATTAATATGTAAATATAATTGAATCCATAATTATAATTACATCGTAATTTTATTTGTACATTAATTACTTGAAATTTTCACCTTTAATATTAAAATATCAAATATAATTAATAAAAGTGCATAAAAATAAGTTGAGCATTTAATTTATTATGTTGTAAAATCTACAACCAATTTATTGTCACATAGAATACTTTC
>JAOTAZ010103268.1:0-10456 GCA_025629785.1 Erythroxylum oxycarpum
TCTTTTCGATCCTCTCCAACCAGTCGAGTGTCTTTTCGATCCTCTCCAACCAGTCGAGTGTCTTTTCGATCCTCTCCTCTCTGAACCGTATGGATAGGATCTCTTTGCTTTGCTCCCTCTTTTTCCAAAAAGACTCAATCCTTACCTTACAACATCGCTTCTTCCCTTTAGCTTACTAAATCCTTCTCTTCGCCGCATGAGACTGAAAGGATTCCCTATCATGGCTCAAAACCTTCTCTTTTTTCTAGCCCCTCGCTTACTTGACTTTTTTCACTCTAGTGTTTACTATAGAAAACTTTGCTCAAAGAAATCAGTCCTTGCTTCATTTTTGAATGCAGTTCGGGATCGAACGAGGGTTGAGAAAAGAAAGGCTATTCATCTTCCCTTACGGGCTTATGGATCTATAGGGGATCGGCCCAGTAACTACTACTTATATTAACTACTTACTCATCGTCACTGGCTGCAAATCTCCCTTTATGGAATAGGCTATGGAATAAAGGGAGGGAGGAAGGCTGGATTGACCCTAGCCATAGCGCTGAAACAAGAGAATGGATATCTAAGCATACCGCTTGCCGGGAACAGTCTCTTTCCGATTCTGATTCTTGCCTTAATCTCTTATTCGGGATTTCCTTTAATTAATGCCAGGGAGGAACATGACACATAGGTCAGTCAGGCTATCAGTTAGCTGACTCGAAAGAGAGCGCTTGCTTGAATAGGTAAAAGCGGCTGATTGGAAACGTCGGGTAATGAAAGGATTGGCGGCTTTTAGGAAAGTAATACTTCCTCTCAGTAGAAAGTATAGGCTTTCCCTCAATCACTTTCTTAAGAAGGCAAGAGTCGAAAAACACCCTATTTGAGGATAGTTTCAAAAGCTTTCAGGATATATCAATATTCAAGTTTTCCCACTAGTAATGTGCACTATCTGACTTGTCCTTGGTATATCTTATATGAAGCAGTACTGTAGCCTTACAAGCTGCTTGAATGGGTAGCGGACTTTCTATCTACGCCGAGTTTGGATGCCTGACTCAAAGCAAAGCGCCTCCTACTCTTCCCCTTCCGTTCCCTCTGCCGCCTAGTCTGCTTGCCTTTGCTTCCTAAAGTGAGATGGACAAACCGAGACCGTCGTTGGTTGACTCAGCTTGATATCTTTCCCCGACGCTCTTGTTTTTTTCGGTATTTTGTTTGGTTCCAGAGCCGGTTACGGGCCCTGAAACAAAGGTGTACGTACATAAAAAAAGAGGCTGTTTATGGCCTTTACTTGATAGGGTTCCTTCCCATCTATCTTGACCGGGAATAAAGAGGGGGGAGGCCCTTGCGGAAGCCCTGCCCGTCCTTCTCTATTTTTAGGGATCCTTTCACATTCCAGGCTATTCAATATCTGGGACTTCGTTCCAGGCTTACCAGACTCGTAACAGCCGGCTAGGAACAATCAGAGGGTCAGTAGTCTCTGCCGTTGCAGGTCCTTCTCCTTCTGTTGAGACGGCCCTCTTTTTTTTTTTTTTTGTTCACCGCGGCACGAAAGAATGAAAAAGCTGGAATAACTCAGAAAGATAGTGGCGCCTAGCCGTTGAGAGCGTCTGTTGTCTTTGTAGAGGAACAGTACGATCTTGGACTGGCCCTCTTCGCATGACCTAGAAAATAAGTCCGTGCTACTATAAGGCCTCTAAACTCCTTCCTCAGGACACTGTTGCATTGCCCATGGGGACGGGGTAGCCCCGACTTCCATAGGTCCTTGGTTCGACCTCCTAATGAGAATGGAGGTCCTTGCGCGGGCGTCTCATCCCTAAGACTTGTTGTATGGAGTGCCCCGTGATTCCTCGAGTGCCAGCCGCAGAGAGGAATGCCATTAACTAGGGCGCTATTGGCCACTAACCACTCGCTCGCCGGCCGCTCGGGCTCCGCGTTTCAAGTTCGTTATCCTAACCCTCTCCTCTGCTCTACCGGGAGCCTGGCCCCTTCTTCTATCTTATCTACTGCCTTGCTCCTTGGCTCCCTACAACTCCAGCCGTTCGCTGTAATAGCTTGCTTCTCGGGTGGCTCGCACCCGGGGTGGTGCGGCTGAGCCAGAGTGGGCTCAGCAGTCGGCCTATGTTTCCGGGCGCACGCGTAAAGGCATGATTCGTTCCACAAATCTCACTGCACTGACCATAGAAAACTCCTTCTCGTTGTACCCAAATAGAGATCTGATTTAAACGACCAGGTACAGCATCACATTTAACACCTAAGGAAGGTACAGCCCAACTATGAAGTACATCAGCGGATGTTACAATTATACGTAGATGAGTTTTGGCTGGTACAATTACTCTATTGTCCACTTCTAATAAACGTGATTGACCCAATTCTAGATCATCTTCTGGAATCATATAACTGTCAAAAGTGAGTGACTGTTCATCGGAACTGTTATAGTCTGAATACTCATAAGTCCGATACCATTGATGTCCAATAGCTTTGATAGTAATGGCTGGATCGACTACTACCTCGTCCATTGAGTATAAGAGAGCAAATGATGGTATAGCAATGAACATAGGGATGAGACTAGGAAAGATGGTCCGAAGAATCTCGATAGTAGTTCCATGAACAATCCTTTGCGGGATTGGATTCTTTTGATAGTGGAAATGCCATAAAGCGCGAACCAAGATCCGTAATACGAAAACCAAAATCAGAATGAGGAAGAAAAAGATATCATGATGTAAGTCTATTATTCCTTGCATCATAGGTGTTGCTCCGTCTTGAGATCCTAATTGCCATGGTTCCGCTGCATCACAAGGAGAAATTGTGAGGAATAACCATTCTAGAAATTTCATTTGCTTGATTTCATTCTTTGACAGCTCTGCTCCCCCCAAAAAAGGGGAAAAGACTTGTCGGAAATCACCGGTGGTTTTTCCAACCAAGAAAGAAATGGGATTTTTGGGCATTGCTTGGATCGAGTTAAGTAAAGACTGACTACCTATAAAGATCTAAAGATCCCTCACTGATCCCTTTCCCAATCGGAAATGCGGACCAATAATTCTGTATTGAGATTCAACTTTGGATTTCTATTATCAACTCTAAGTCTGTGTTCTGATAAAATATCGTCTAGAATTTGGACGATCTGCCGCCGCTTTTCTGGAGAACCCGTTTCCAGTCTAAGCTCGTCAAAAAGCCTCCTGAGAACGTTCTCCCCGGATTTCCTTCCTTTTATTTGGAAGAAAACTTTCCCAATCTGGTTTTTCAACCACATCGGATCAGGGGCTTCTGGCCCCATGACATTGGCTGCTGGTTGATCCACCTCCCCCTGTGGTTGTTGACCATCGCCAGGGGCCGAGGAAGTGTCCCCCGGATTTAACCACTTTTCAATCCAGGAGCCACTCCACCCGGATGAGGTTGAGGTTTCGGGAGCGTTCACCGAATCCACTCGTCGTCTTACCGATGAAGGCCCGACGTCGTCTCTGCGATCAGAGCTCCTCGTTCTCGAAGCGGGCTCGGCTTCGCTATTTTCCCTACCCTCACCTACTGAATCAGGTGAACTCTTAAGGTACTTTAGCCAACTCTCCGAGCCACTGTTACCCGAATCTGACCCAGTGGCCATCATCCGAGGACCCACTCCTATTTCTGAGGCTCCCTCGGTAATAAGAAACCTCACCCCAAAAGCCATTAGCAAGGCACCCCCCGGGAGGCCCAACTTACATAATGCAAAGGAGAGGGCTCGACCCCCCAGAGAGATGAGCGCCTTTGAAATGAGGCTATAGAAAAGGTCAATCTTACCTAGATAGAGAAAAACGGAATAGACCATTGTCAGACAGGTCAACAAGAGTGTAAATGAATACAACAAGTGCTTACCATTACGAGATTCTTCGGACATGACAAGAAAAGTAAGACCGAGTAGGATCAAAGAAACTAGCGAACTGATCACAAACGAGATACAAATCGGTGCAAATTCTGACATTTCCACAAAAAAACTCACTTACTTCTTTCGCTCCTTGCTCGCGGAGCGGCATACCGGAAAAAAAAGCCCTTCTTCGGATTCGAACCGATAACTTCAGCCTCTTTCTGAACTGAAGGGCGAACTGATCGACCTGCATGTGTAAAGCATATAGCTAGCGTTCCTTATCTTATATACGATAAGACGAATAGAATCTAATTCATGTTCATGCTAACAGAAGAGCGGATCCAATACACAGACAACTTCTTTCTCAAAAAAAAAGTACTTGCTGCACTTCTTTCTCATGAAGCTGCTTTGCAAGAAAGGTTTTAGTTCAGGTTGGGCAGGAATGAACTCATTTTCTTGGTGCCATATTGACATTTTTCATTTTTTCAAGACATCCCAAGGGTTTCAACCGCTTCCCCAAGAGGCGAAGGAGGGGCTAGGCTACTTCATGAAAAGATCCACCAAAGACTCTATTCTCTGACGAAAGTGGAAGATCTGGCTTTGAAGCCTCAGCTCAGGAACCAACACCAGCCCAATCTCAATGAAGACGGGAAGCGCCTGTGAACATAGAAATTGTCTATCTAGCTTTCAAGACGAATCTCTTTCTATACGCAATTTCGATAAGAGTCTAGCCAGCTCGTCTCTGCCTTGAGGCCAATAACCAGTGACTCTTTTGTTAACCACATGTAGAATATCTTGTGTAGTCGGGTAGGCTAACTAGAATCTATCTTTCCTTTAGTGTGTAACCGATTTATATATGTTAAGCTCCCCTTTTTTTCTCTCCCTTGCTTTTGCCCCTCTTTAAAGTAAAGGTAAAGTAAAGCTGCTTCTTAGAGTTGGCTTTTGCAATTGCAATCTGTCTCTGGCTCCTCGCTTTGAACTCAAATAAGACCTTCTTTTGGTCGAGTGACTTCGTTCCTGGTCTTCCTATTCCCTTCGCTTCCCCAGCCGCTGCCTCTAAGGCCCAAGTACTTTTTTTGTTTGATCAAATGATTGATTTCGATTTCAAATTCCTCTTTACCAAGGGAAGAGAGCGTGGATCAGGTGTCCTCTTGGATTTTCCAAACCACCATCTTGGACTTCCAGCATTTTCTTCAGACAGAAAGTTTGGGACTCAAAGTGCGCCCTCATGAGGCAGGGAAAAACTTCCAAATCTGTCTTTTACGTAACTTGGATAGCTGAGTGGTCAATCCTGCACCAATCGTTGATGAGTTGTCTCGCTCGAAAGCTATAACCCGCCCCCCGAACTCGGTATCCATTCTGCCTGATGGTTCACTCCTAGCGGCCTTCAGGCCTTCCCCCTGGCTCCCGCTTGTGCTGATAAGAACTAGAATAGAATTCAGAAGTCAGAGCAAACTTACAAACTGCAGTTCCCCTCTGCCCTGTCACAGGAACAAGAACTAAGGACTCGAACTGCCAACTACAGCTACAGCTTTGTTTCCCTTCCATAGTAGTCTTTGATTAGAAGGTTGAGAAAAGCCAGGGGACTTGCTTGTCAAAACAGAGAGCGATGCCCAGAAAGAAGCTAAGCAAGAACTGGGAGAAGACTCACACGATACCCAACACTCAAGGATGGAAGTAGCGAAATCGGCCTTAGCATAGAACGTTGACCGCTTAGAATCGGGAATATGAACAGGCAACTATGAGACTAGTTTCCCATTGTCCCGATAAAGCGTACCTGAAGTGAGTGTGCCCATCTCGGTCTCCTTTCTTTTTTCTTTGCAGCTGCCATAAAAGTCAAGCCTGTGAGCTAGTGCCTGTGGTTGAAGTTTAAGGTTCAAAAGCTGAAGGCGAAAAGCTAGTTAGGCACATTCAAGGCGAAGCAGCTACATAGTTCGGTTCGAAAGCCGAGGTCGTCCCTATCGCAGGTTCAAAGCTAGAAGCAAGACTCGGTCCTGTTCTAAGGCTAGGTCCCAAAGAAAGGCTAGGCGAAGAAGACGAAGACAGAGACGAGCTAAGATGTAAAGTAGTGGAATGGAAAAGGATGGTAGCCCACCCAGGAAAGCACATAGAGGCTCTATGCAAGAGAGGAAAACCGCATCCTTTTGGATAGATAAGGCGCATCAGAAAGGAATCCGGATATCTTGAAATAGCCAGATTCACGAGCTGAGGACTAAGTCGAAGTTGAATCTAAAGCTGAAGTTAGGGCTGGAGCCTGAGTTGGTCTTGATGTCCTAGAGTAGCGAAACCACAAGTGAGTGAAGGGGCGCTATCCGCCACGGGGACAATCAGCTTCGATTGGGCCTTGCAGGCAGACAGGCTAACTTGTGGAGACGAAATGGAATCCTATATCTATAATTAATTAAAATATAAGTGAGAATGGCGAGTCCCGAGCAAGTACTAGATAGAGGGAAGGGGGGATATTGAATTAGAGGAAAGGAATAGCAGACCGTGGAAAGCTACTCTCCTAAACGGGAAAAAGCAAGGGCTTACCTTACCTTATAAGCTGTTTTTAAGTTTCCTTTTCACTAAAAAGAAAGGGCCTTCTAGCGATAGAGACTAACAAGGGAACTTACCAATACTAAAGGCGGATCGATCAGGCTGAAGCTATTGTAGCATCTCAAGCTTATCTTTCTTTTGCACCCACCTACCCTGTACTGCCGAACGTTTGCTACAGTTATAATATTATATAATAACTAATAAACCGATTCAAGTGATTGAAACACAGGACCCTTTTCCACAGTTACAGGACCGTTGCGACAGTTGTTGATACCGAAAAAGTTTCCCTCAGACATCTCGACCGGGAAGTAGCATATCTTTCAAGAAATAAATTCGGAAAAAAGATATTCGCCCTAATTGAATAAAAGCTATCTTGAATAAAAGAAGGGAACCTTATTCGTGGACAGATGAGCGTTTGCGACCGTTTACAAGAGTTAATACCGAAACAGACAATTCCAGATGCCCTCAGACAGATGCCACTAAACAAGTAAAGGACAACGGACAGTATTCGTGGATCGGGAAGACCTACTATCATTCAAGGAAGCGGACCGTTGACGACAGCAGACCGGGATGGACAGATGCTACTAAAAAAGCCGATTATCGCATGTTTTTAGAGGCCGTACTTGACCCATCCGACCCCTCGCGATTTCGCAAATAAAATAGACCATTCCGGACCTTTTCCTCATGGAACGATAAGACCGATGCCACTATCGCCTCTTGGCTTTGCTTTAATAGATTATATTCGACTGGAAGGAACGTTATACGACTTTTTTACTTTGCAAGAGTAGTTTCATCGGTGGAAGGGAGGGAGAAGGTTGTTCGACTGAAGCCCGACCTCTATGATCTGAAATGAGTGCTGAAATGTCCCTTTAAGAAAAGGATCTTTACAGAAAAAGAGCTCAGAGGTTTAGTCAGCTATTGTCCTATTTTCTTTTTTCTTCTCGATGAGAGGCTTCCCCAACAGCACTGGTTTGTCAACCTCCATGGTCTTTCCCAATCCAATCTTTTTCTATTACTGACACCTGGAGCCAGCTTAAATTGCTAAAGCAACTCCCGAACCTAATTCCTAAGGTCACATACCTGTCGCATAAAAAGAAAATGCATAAATGCATATATAGTTGGAATCTCCAATAGGGCAGGCATTAATATGAAAAGGTTGACTTTCCAGCTGGGACATCATCCACAGCTAGATCTTCCTTTAGTTTAGGAAGTAGATCGAAAGGGCAAAGAGAGCCACCCGGTCATCATGGATAAAACTACCACTCTTTCAATTGGCGTCTAACCATCTTCTTCTCACTAGGGCCGGGGTTGGTCTTTCTAATAAATCAGAAAATGAACCGGTGGATTGATTGATCTAAACCAAAGACTTGATTATAGGAGAAAGGCGTTCTCATACCCTGATACCCCTTTGTGGAAACCTAGAACAGAAGAAAGTCTTGGCTTAGCTGCATTATCTTCCTACCGATGTCATACTAGGCTCTATTATGACCTGAGGGTGACTGAACTACCTTAAGTCCCGAAGTAACTTCTCCTCTCTTCCCTCTCGACAGGGAACTTAGCTAGAGGAATTCATTCTCTCGTACTTGAACTGCTGCCCTAGGGAAAAGCGTAGCGCTTATCCTTTAACAGGTACGTAGCCTCTTTCGAGAGGCGAAGAATAGCTATCTTTCAGAAATAAGAAGAGCAGCAAAGCCTTTTAGTACTATCAGACTCGAGGCGAAGAGGTGGGACTAGGAGGGTTACTACAAGTGCTGTGATGAGATCTGTCTTTCGGCTTGGTCGAGGACACCATTACCTTGTTGCTCGCATCGTGATCGATGTCCTGTCCAGAGCCCCGACCAGTCTTAACTGAAAAGCTTTCAGACCCCTGTGTGAGCTAAATCTATCAGTAGCAGAAATATTAGTAGGAAAAACCATCGCCCCTGGTTCTATCAAACCAGACTACTTCTCTGCCCTATCGGTTGAGCCTCTACCCGCTAAAGCCCTCGGATCCCTTCACTCCCTTTAGACTATGGAAAAGACTAACTATGGATGTACTCTTTTACGGCAGTTAAAGCCCTTTCTTTATATACGTAATTAACCATGCAATGACTATTACTATTTTCTTAGAATGCTGACTTCATGCTTACATAGAGACTGACAGCATAAAGGCTTGAAAGCACAAAGGTATGATAGATAGCTTGAACCCGAACTCTAAGGGCTAACTTCACTACTTTCATTTTGACTTTTCTTTTAAAGACCGAATTCGTTTTCACCCTATTCTCAGAACATCGTATTCTTTCTTTCACAGTGTCAGATTGATTATCATTTTCAGAAAGAAAGCTGTAACGCTTCCTTGCTTGCTTGGGAATTGCATCTCCCCAAGACATAGGCGCCTTTCTTTCTTCCTTTCTTGTCGGAAAGGAGCTCCTTCTACCTCAACCTCGGTCAACCGAACCATACTTCTTCAGTCACTTGGTCCTAGGTCTGGGATTGATCCCACTAGCCTTAGTTCTTTATCTTGAAACTGGCATTTACTCAAAAGCATTTAAGCGGCTCGCTAAAGCCCTAAAAAAGAAAGAGAACAGAACGGCACTTGGGATCGGATCTTTCCTGAGGTTCGGATTGCATCTCTCTTTCGCGTGGTTAAGGACTTTGTTGGGCATTTCTCCTAAATTCTTTTAGCGGTTTATGCCTTTCTCCCGGGAGCTTGAGATGAAAGAAGAGAAAACACCTACGGCTACATGCCTATTAAGAGCTATACCAGGAGTCGAGCTAACTGCATAGGAAGAAGGGAACTTACCTAAAAGGCCTAATAGCTATTAACCGCTCTACCTACCCGGAAGGAAATGGATCTCCTACTGTTTAGTTGATTCACCCACTTCTTGTTTAGTCCGAAGGGAAATCGAACGCCAAGAACAAATGAGGCAGATTTCTTTCTCGTTAGAGGTAAGAGTATGAACAACCCGGTGCAGTGGTTCCTTTCCCCCCAGCGGAACAATCAATTCAATAGATTGACTTCGGCAGAAGTTCAGTCCTTGATTTCTTTGCTACATACCAAAGGAAATGGGTCCAGTCTCAGCTTCCTAGCTCTTTGAAGAGAAATAAGTTGTTCGACTACTTTATCCAGTTGCTCCATTTCTTTTTTCTTTGACAGCTCTGCTCCCCTCCCAAAAAATGAAGAAAGACTTGTCGGAAATCACCGTTGGTACAACTAAGAAAGACATGGGATTGTTGGGCGTAAAAGTTGTTCTCTTATCTTAAGATATTTCGAGTTGGATGAAAACAGCGCCCCTAAGGTCTCTTATTGATATTGATATGTCTCTTGCTTTTCTTTCTTGCGCGAGTTAGTGTGCTTGCTGCGGGTGTGTTCCCATTTGCATATTCATATTGCGTTGTTGATTTTTTCCATCTAGTCTGTCGAGTATTCGATAGGGAGTGGTTGAGGTCTGGGCCCATCGCCGAGTTAGTAAGCTTGCCTGGCACGCTATCGAAGCACGTAGAACTGAACACTCAACCGTAGCAAAGGGAACTTTCACATTCACAGGTGGAAAGAAAAGACCTTATTCTAAGAGGGTCAGGAAAAAGTACTGAAACTAGATCAAGAGCTTATCCTAGCACTTCCACTATATGGCTTGGAATTGGGAATCTCACTGTAGATCGATCCGAACTTGGGAACTCCACTCCGGGGGCGGAGCTATAAACTGACACCGGCAAGGAACTGGTTAATAGGGAACTGGGATTGGCTCTCAGGGAGGTAGCTGTTGGGGGCTAAGTATGTATCGTCAATGAGTCAGTCCTTAACCCGGATTTGTCAAATCAAAAAGGTGTACGGGCTGGGTAAGATAACTCGACAGGACCGTCTCGTATCGTATAGAAAGGAAAGGATTCCCTGCTCCGCTATCCAATCTAATTCAAGACCCAGTCAGTAGACACTACATTAGTCGTGGAAGGACTCTTATATCAAAATGGACCAATCCCCCCTTTCACTACTATCCATTTTCCTTGAATCCTAGACGCAAGAATTTACAGCAATTTAGAGAATAGAACTTGAAGATGTTTTAAATCAAGGAAGTATCAAGAGTCCTTTTCCTCCACGTGTTTCTGTTTTCTGTTGGGGACAAATTCGAC